>BJCM01207711.1:0-33675 GCA_018326385.1 Flaveria bidentis
ACAAGGTCAAGGCTAGGTTATGCACCAATATGAAACATCATATACAACATTGAAGAACCAAATAAATCCCCATTTGACCCTAAATTTTCAGCCAACATAAACCAAGAATTTTGGATTTTTGTCCAAACAAAACACAATCAACCATTTGATATTTTTCTTTCAAGGTTTAATCACAAGCATGTAAGATATAACCTTGAAAGGTTGGGGATTCATTATATCACCACAAAACAGCCCCTATAAGGTTGTTAATGTGCTATAAAACCAATTTTACAAGGACAAATGAAGCTAGTCATCCACATATCCGGCTCTAGATGCCAATGTTGGGTTTGTTGGACCTTTATCAAAGTAGTTTAACCATTTAAACATGAAAAACGCAGTGGAATAAAACCTTAATCTTATGATTTGTAATCTGAAAATTAATGCTAATAACATAACAACAACAAACCCAAGAACATAGGATCAAATATATGTGAATGGACTAGCTATCAAGAAGAAATAACAACCAAAATCAAACCATGGAACTACCTTCTAAAGGTTGCTGAAAAATGGGATTTCGATTAAGAGAACGAGGTTCTTGAATGACCAAAACACCAAGGAGAGGTTCCTCAAGCTCCCATACCCACAAGCTTCAAGAAAAGACCTTTCTTGCTAGGATTTGTACACCAAAACCACCAAGAAACCTGCTGAAAATCGAGTTCCATCCGTGTATTCTTCAAAACTGGAGAGAACTTTTGTTCTTGTGGTTCTTGCCTGTGAGAGAGAGAGGAAGGTGGAGTGTTTCTCACTAGTTAATGTTTTGTGTTCTTCCAAGACACAAAAGGCACCAACCCCTAAAGAGAGGCAGCCGAAATGGGTAAAGATATGGGGTTTTTCCCCCCAAAACCGTTCTCCAATTATTTTATAAACTATTGTCAAAATAGTTATATAATTAACCTTTTAATTCTATAACTCATACACACTCTTACTATTTGATGTTATTTAATCAAATTAAACAACATTACAAATAATACCAGTGAACAAAATATCCTTATAAGTTGTTCCATCTCATATGCAATTAGAAAACCTATTTCCTAAATTGGTGTATTTATTTAATTGCATGATCATATCATCAATTAAATATCTATTGGTTTTTTGCTAAGCTTGTTATTGGGTATGACCCGACTTGGATCATAATGCACTAACCACATCACTATTCTATTTGTCTTGGGCATAAAGAATCCAACTCTTACTATATAGGTTTGAGGTTGTTGTGCATGGTTCTTAGTCAATAATGATTGAGAAATGTGTCAACCTAGTCGTATGAGTCTTCATACGAATGGACCATGCTATGGACCATACACATGAATACATCATGCTTATGGACCAATCGCACAACTGAACCAGGAGAAGGGAAAAGTCGCACGGTTGAGACATAAGTTTGACTCAGTCGCATGACTGAACCTTCTGTCGTGCGTATGGAGCAATCACATGATTCAGTCGCACGACTAAACCATGCTAATGGTTCAATCATACGATTGGAAAACTATAACCTATAAATACCACTTAATTCATGAAAAAATGTAACAATTAAGAGAATACTTCATAATACACGAACCCTAGCCATCTAGAACGTCCATGGAAGCCTGTCCAACTTCATAGATCATTCCTGGTCGATCTCTATTCATTTATAACGTTTAGTTTCAATCTTATATCGATCGCGTAATTTTTCTCACTGATTTGATCGCCAATCAAATAGGATTTCGCACTATTTGATTTGGTATAAATGTAGAATCTGTTAGTATTCCGTACGTACACGGTCCTGACATTATCCAATTTGTACACTTGGTTGGGGTGTTGTGGGTCTTCAAATCATGGAGGCTGGCACACGTTGAGTTCCCTATCTATATCACCAGATAGAATGGCACACTTGACATCAAGTGGTAGACAGTGAAATTCTTGGATGCAGCATAAGCAAGGAAGATCCTAACTACCTCAAGTCTAGTAATGGGTGCAAAGACATCAGTATAATCGATTCCTTCCTCTTAGGTGTATCCTTGAACCACCTGTCTTGTCTTATTCTTGATAATCAAGCCTCTATCATCTCTCTTGTTTCTGAAAACCTATTTGGTGCTTGTAGGTACTTAACTAGATAGTAGCGGACATAGGTTCCAAACCTTTTGTCTTTTGAATTGAAGCAGCTCCTCCTGCATCGATTCAACCTAATTACTATCTTTCAAGGTATCTTCTACCTTCTTGGGTTCCATCTGAGATAGGAAGCATGAGTATATGCAGGCATTCCAACTAAGAGTTTGTCCTCTTGTTCTCACCCCTTCAGAGACATCCCCTATGATGTTCTCAGCTTGATGAGTGTTGTGAATTCGTAGACGAGGAATCACTTCAAGTTGCAAAGATAGATCCAGGTTGAACATATTTTTCTTAGGAGCTAGAACACTTTGACCAGCTATTGTTTCAAATTCATTTAATATGGAATGATTGAATGAATGAGAAACATCATCATTTGTTGGCTGTGAAGTAGCATTAATAGTTGCTTGTTCCTTCAGAATGCTACTTCCATCAGCTTGGTGTTGTGAAGGGTCACCTGATGAACTTTGAGAAACAATAGGTGATTCACTGGTTGAAGCTCCATTATTCCTTAAGATAGTTATACTGTTAGATCTGCCAATACTGGAAGCATTTGTTATAGCTCTAGGAGAACTTGGAATAGGTCTAGGTAACTCAAAAAATTGGGTATCTTCTGAATTTCCTTGAGTACCAATTCCAGCTAAAACATTCCCACAAGATGGTTTAGAATAGTTTGAAATTAATTCTAAATCAAAAATATGATCAAGTCCATTCCCCCTAACATAAGGAGTGTGCTTATTAACAACTATATTAGATAATTCCTCAAATTGTTGATTCTTGATGTTGTATACTTTATAAGCATTAGAGCTAGAAGAGTATCCAACAAAGATAGCATCATCCAACTTTTCAGCAAATTTTGCCAAATTGTCCTTTGTGTTAAGTATGGTACACCTGCTGCCAAAGTACATTAGAAAGCCAATGAATGGTGGCCTCTTGTTCCATAGCTCATAAGGGGGTTTTCCATATGGCTTAACTACAAGAACTCTGTTATGAACATAGCATGCAGTGCTGACTACCTCTTCCTAGAATCTTAGAGGTAGTTTGGAATCAGCTAACATAGTTTGAGCAATATCAATAAGTGTCATGTTCCTCCTCTCAACAACACCATTTTGTTGAGGAGTTCTAGGAGCACTATATTGTCTGGCAATCCCTTTTGAGTTAAAGAATGAGTCAAGAATGAAGTTCTTAAACTCAGTCCCTTGATTACTTTTAATTATCTTAACCTTATGATCAATTTGATTTTCTATTTTAAGAATAAAAGATTTTAGTGTTTTAGCAGTTTAATCTTTAGATCTTAAAAAGAATACCCATGTAAACCTTTTAAAATCATCAAAAATCACAAGGCAGTATGATTTCCTTCCAATGCTGATTATACTTTTAGGACCAAATAGATCCATGTGCAATAAGTATAATGGAGTGGTGATAGATTTAACAACTTTGGATTTATGAGATGCCCTGTGATGCTTCCTTTTCAGGCACGTAACACAGTTATCTTTGAAGAAAAATTCCTTTTTAGGCAAACCATGTACCAAGTTATTTTTACCCAATTTATTCTTGTCATCCAATTTACATGACACATTCGTTTATGCCATGGTGTTGACTTATCACCATCAGCTTTGGAAAGAAATCATGATACTTCACCCATTAGGGAAGCATTGTTCATATCTAGCTTGTACATATCCCCTTTCCTGAGAGATCTAAGAAGCACCAATTCCGGAGGAATTGTCATCCCTGGTTTGAGGATAATGCACTCATGTTCTCTGAAAAGCATTTGATGTTTTGATCACAAAACTAAGAAACACTTAACATATTATGTTCACGCTGTTTGACAAAGTGAACTTTGTCAACTTTTAACTTTCCATTGGATATACTTCCTTTGCCAGAAATATATCCTCCGGCCTCACCTCCAAACTGGACAGAACCTCCATCATAATGTTGAAATTATTGAAGGAGAGATCTATTCCTTGTCATGTGCCTGGGGCATCCACTATTCACAATCCAAATATTGTTATTTTTGTCATATGGATTTCCCTAGACATAAGATGAGATGATTAGTTTTGATTGGAAACCCAAGCCTTGTTGGTCTTGGGTTCTTCCAATGATAGTGACATAATTAAACCAAAAGTTAAACATGGGGGTTCAATGGATATCTTGAAGAAGAGGTTTAGGCTGCCACATCTTTCTTAATCTTCCAATCCATCCTTTTGTTGATCAAAGAGGATAAGCCTTTTGAGGCTTTTGCAGCATGGCATTCTTCCGAAGCTTCTTTCGTTTCGAAAGAACCCTTTACCACCTTTTCTTCCGAAGCAGTCTTCTTCTGGGATAGTTTCAAGGGAGTTATTTGTTCTTTTCATTTTTAGCAGCTTTAGCTTCCGAAGCCAGTTTCCCTTTGGAAGAATGACATTCTTCCGATAGCAACCTTGCTTCGGAAACCAACTTTCCCTTTTTCATCACTTGGACCATTTTATATAGTCCAAATGAGAAACCTTCCCCGACTCCTCCCTTTTTAACATTATTTGGATAATGTGTGCTAGTAGGATTGTAGTAACAATCTTTGGCCATATGGTTTTGCAGACCACACATTATGCATGTAATGTTAGTCTTTTGGGGAATTTGAAGGTTGCTGTTTCTTGTGATTTTTATCTTCATCAGCAACCTTTCCCTTTAACATCTGATCCTTTGGTAGGACAAGATTGTTGGTACTACACCCCTTTCCTGAATTAGATTTACCTTCCACCTGGAATCTAGCTGTGATGAATACACCCTTTTGTTTAGGGTCAATCATGAGCTTAGACTCAGCCACTTTCTTGGTAGTTCTTATAGTTTCTTTAGCTCTGCTTCTTCAGGATTTGGTGGTTAGGATTTGATTAGCACTAAGAGAGGTGGATTGATTTACATGTTCTTTCCCTGTGGTGGCCATTATTATTGCATCATTCTTCAACTTAAGTGAAAATGGGTCGACATATGGGACGGACCTCCTGCTCTTTAGTACCACACCTTGGTTGTCTTATGGACTCATAAGAGTGTGGTGGAGCCATTTTGTTGGTCCCCAACCCTCCTTTGTTTTGATAATAGATTTTGGAGTGGGAGGATGATGCAATAATAGATTGGAAGTTGTGCTCAGAAATAGCATACTTCCTGGCTTGAGCCTCAGCAGTGACAAGCTGGGCTTGAGCCTCGGACAATTTGGATTTTAAATCCTTTATTTGAGACTTGTAATTTGTGTGTTCATGTTTTAATAGGGAAACAATTTTCCCTAACTCTTCAATTTTTCTTTGGTAGTGAGATTCAGCCCTTTTAAAATCAGATTTCAAAACATTTAAATACTCAATATTAGATTTAATTTCCATATTGTAGTCCTGATACAGTTTAACCTTAGCAACCTATGCATGAGTACAGAGATGTTCATATACCTTGTTGTCATCTGTTCCTTCCATGAGTGCTTGAGCAGGAGTCACATCCTGCGCCATAAAGCTCCAGTCAACTTCTTGAGCGATTACAGTAGTCTCAGTCGAGTTTCCAGAGGTCTTTGATGTAGAGGGATGTGTGGAGGCCTGTGGGGCTCCCGGATATGACTTGGGAGCGTTGCATTCCCTTGACCAAGTTAGTTATAGCCGTAACATTTTGCCTTGGTTTTGTCAAACCCAAAATTCCTATTGGTTGGGTTCTAGGGAAACTACCTTCCAGTTCTCTTGAAGAACTTTTTTACTCTGTAGGTTAAAAGATCCATTTGTTGTACAATGTCCACATATTCTACATCATCTGGACTGAAGCACTCTAGATCATTAAAGCAATACTGAAAATCACTAGAGTGTCCATTTCTTGAAACAAAGGCACAGTTGTCCTGAAAGGGACCATGCTAAGCCTTTTGAGACCTGGGGGCCTCAGGAAATGTAATGTATGGTCCAGATAAGAAGGATGGTTGTTGTGTGTATGTCAGGTACTATTGAGGTTGTGTGGGACCTGAGCCTTCAGCAACCATCAAGGCATGGCTAGCAGGAAGACTTAGGGGTCTGCTTGTCTGATGGCCTCTCTTGCTTTCCATTTCCAAATGGTATCCATCAAGTATGCCATACAGTTCGGTCATAGTGAGGGTGTTCAGATTTTCTTCACTCTTGATAGAGACACGGTAGAACGTCAACTCATTAGGAAGAGCACTCATGAACTTTCTTGTGAGATCTCTAAGTTTAGGAGTGAATCCCACAGACTGAAGGGAAGACATGAGATCCAATTACCTGAAGTATTGTTAGCTGAGGGTCTCTCTAGCAATGTAGGTGAAGTTCTCATACAGCTACTTTAGTGAGTCCTTCTTGGAGTCATTTGAGCTAGAGTACATTTGAGCAAGTGCATCAAATAGTTCTTTGGCTGATTTGCAATGCTCAAATCCCACCATAATGGAGTTGGGCATTGCAGTCATAAGAATAGTCATAGCATTGCTGTCAATGTCCATCTTCTTCTGGTCCTCATCAGAATAGTCTTCAATAGCTTTTTCTATCATGGACATATTTCCACCAGGTGCAGCCACCTTCGGTTTATACGGGCCATTCACAATGGATGTCCACATTTTGTTGTCTTGATGCCTGATGAAGCCTTCCATGCAACTGCTCCATGACCTGAAGTTTTCAGGTGTAATGATGGGAGCTTTAGTCATTGTTCTCGTCTCTCCTTCAAATTTGTTGAGGGCCATTTTGAGTGAGTTGTAAGGAGGAGTCAAAAACAAGTTGATGTGGATGGTAAGATCTCACAATCAAGAGCATAAAAAGCTCTGATACTAGTTGCAGGATCGGTTTATGTCACTAAACACTTGGTTTATCTCAAACTCACTTAAACTACACTCGGATGAAGTAGAGTGTCTAAGAGTTGATAATAATATAATAAGTAACAACGAATACAGAAAAGATAATTTCCAAGGTACGTGCATATATTGCTTCTCAACTCAAAGTGTTACAAGACTCTTACAAGCATATGACATGAGTTACAATGAGAAAATATATATAATACTACCTACAGTCGAATATACTTTGATACCAGCTAGAATCCTCTAACTAAAGAAAATACTACAAAGCTATAGTTTAAGGTATCTTAGATAATGTCTTATCTAAGATAAGGTAGTCATGACATGTCCATGACTTAGCTCTTGTCACCAACTAAAGTTGGCAACTGTGCTATGTACTAAAGGTGATCAATTGAATAAATTATGGTCAACAACATGGATTTTGAGAAAGCGCATGCAGTATATCAGAGTTCTTTAATGGAGGTGTCAGAGACACCATTCTTATGTCCACTGGTTCATAGAAGTGCCTTCCGAAGGGTAGTTGGCTTCAGAAGAACAAGTTCTTCTGAAGCCACTTATACTTCGGAAGAGGCTACTTCTTGTGAGGCTTAAGGACTTCTTCTTTTCATCATACTTCGAAAGTTGCCTTCTGATCTTTTCTTCTTAGGCTTGATCTTCAGAAGTGAATATTTTGACTTCGGAAGTAGAGTTTGTCTTCGAAAGTTGATCTTTCACTTTCTCTTTGGAAGAAATCTATTTCCTTTGAAAGTTCCACACTTGGCTTCGGAAGCCTTTTATTAGTTACACCAAAATAGTCTAAGTGATTTGGTTTTGGTTGCAGCAACCTTAACTCTTTAACTTTATAAGTAACTCCCTTGATTTCTTAGTCATTTACCAATTGGACAAATCTGTGCAATTGTTTAGATATGGACTCCCCTTTGGAGTGATGAAATGTTTCATACTAATTAACAAACTTATCCTTGTTAATCTCTACAACTCAGTGCTTCCCGCACACATAATTAGTAGTGCATCCCATACTACTTTAGCAGTACCATATTTTTCCAGTCTTTTGAGCACATCCATCTTGAGTGCCTGAGTGAGTATGGAGTAGGCTTTGAGGTCAATCTAGATTTTCTTGTAGTTATCATCATCCAGAGTCAGATCCTTAATAGGTATTATGGATGTTTTGTAGATGGCAGCTTGATCTGCAGACAGTGTAACTGGGATGTGTGGGCCTTTGCATATTGAGATCCAAATGTCTGGATCTAAACTTGTAATGTAATTCCTGAATCTGATTTTCCATTGCTTAAACTCAGATTTGTGTTTAAGTATGCGAATTTTAGGTGTATGGCTAAGTTCTAAAAAACTATGTGAATCGATTATAAAAAAGTAATTTTAACTTGTTTAATGTGGATTAGATAAGTTATTAAGTTCACTTAGTCCAACTTGTCCAAATCGTCCAAAACAGGCTCAGAGAATCTGATCTATATGTTTCTTAGTTTCTATTGAAGCTGTTTGTTATATTGACTGTTCACAGCTTTGAAAACAGGTATTGTTCAACATATGATTATGAGATCCAAAGTTTAAAGTTAATAGTAATGGAGGTTCATGATTCAGCGTTCACCATGGGGAGAGACTCAAGGATCCAGAATCTATTGCTTCTAGAAAATGAAGTGGGGAATCATAACAAAACACCGAAGCTAATCACGTTAGATGATTACCCATAGTGGAAGCAAAGATTCGAGATCTACTTGAATGGAGTTGATCCAAATCTGTCGGAGTCAATAGAGACTGGGTATAGCATGCCTGTAGGAGCTGATGGAGTCAAACTCACATTAGGGGGCATGACTAATGGACAAAAGGTTAAGTACAATGCTGAGAAGAAAGTCTATGCTTTGCTAACTCAGCCAATTCCGAAGGACATTTTCCATCAATTTTCTGAGAACAAGCAAGCAAAGAAGCGGTAGGATGCATTGTAAAAGAGGTATGACGATAATGCATCATTAAAAGCTCTAAAGGCTAAAGCGTTGAAGAAGGAGTTTGACAACTTCTCGTCAATGGGAAAGGAGAGCTTGGATGATGTAATTGATCAATTCTATCACTTAATGATTGAGCTGCACACTCATGGAGTCACCACCTCTATGGAAGACAAAGTCCCAAACTTTGCAGATGGGTTGCCTGAAAAGTGGGTCTCTTTTGTCTCCAACCTCAGAGAAAATGATATGCTCATGAAGTTAGATATCAATGACTTCATTCTGAAGCTGAGAGAGGAGGAATTAAGGAGGAAGTACAGGGCACAAAAGTCTACTTATGATCAGAACCCAGCCTTGTACAACTCAACTCCTCAAGCCAAAATATCTGGAGCTCCACAACAAATAGCTATTGTGTCGAGTTCAGTGGGTCCATCTCAAGCCTCTTCTTCAGGATCTGACACGTCAGGGTCGTCTGGCACCCAATACATCGTACCTAAAGCAAATGCTACAAAACTTAAGATCGAGAATCTCGGGAATGTGACTGTTAAGGTAGCAAAGGAGCACATGGACCTCTTAGTAGCGGTAGTCCACTCCTACGATGGGCTAGTTGTTGGGAAAATTGGGAATTGCCATCTGGCAGATAAGGCCTATGAGTAGGTAGACTAGACAGAGCTGGAACAGATGGACATAATGTGGATCTTAGCAAGTGCTGTCTGGAGAGCTAAGCAGTTTGTCACGAAAACCGGACAGAACTTGGTTGCTACTAAGGACACTACTTTCGGTTTTGACAAATCCAAGCTTACGTGTTTCAATTATGGGCAAAAGTGGCACTTTAAACGTGAATGCGTGAAGCCCAAAAAGACAATAAATGGGAATCCTTTCTCAACCTTTAATCATCAGGATAAACCCACAAGTAGTCCTACTTCGTCAAGCAAGGATCCTAAATCCTTGATTGCTCATGATTAAGAAGGACAAGATTGGAGCTTTCGGTTTGTGTCTCCAGGAGAATCCTACATTGCTAGTGTCGAGGACTTAGATGACGACTCAGCAAGTGATGGTGATATTGCAGTTGAGCTCGTGATGCCAAATATTGAAGAATCTGTAACTGTGGTTGATCACCTGCCTGAAGAAGGGACAAGTTCAACAATTCCAGAATCACCAGAACCAAAAAAGTCAGACTCTGCAATGATGGCTGATTCAACCACTCCCTCTCAGGTAAGTTCCACTACTCAACTTTTCAATAATCATGTTTGTTCCGATTGTAATAAATTTAGGGAAAGCCTTGACTTGAAATTTGCTAGGTTATTAGATTATAATGATAGCTTAGTAAATGATTTGAAACTGTTCATAGAAGCCAATAGAATTCTAAAACAAAATGAGCACAACTATAAAGAAAAGATAAAACTTTTGAACAAACAACTTAGGGAAACCAAAGTTGTAGCTTTTAACCAAGCTAATGACATTAAGTACTATCTTAACTCCCTAGAAGACACTAAGAAACAAAAGGCAGTTTTAGAAGTAGAAGTAAGTTCCTTAAAGCAAAAACTGCACAGTTGGACAAGTTCCTCTCACATTATCCAACACTTAGTGAGAGAACACAACAATGGGGAGGGTTTGGGTTATAAAGTGGTTCTACCACCACATGAGACCTTGATAAATGTTAAAAGTAAACCAATCAATAACAACTCCATCAAGGATCATGTGGTGTCCACTCCTTTAGTAAGTGATCCAGATTCCACATGTAAACCTAAGGAATCAGGCACTAAACTAAAGGAGGGCACTTCAAAATCACAAGGCAAAATGCACTGTGTCAATCTGGACGAACAATTTGAAAAGGTTAAAGTTAATTCTGGGTCAACTAAGTCTAATTCTGAACCCAAAAAGACAAAACAAGTTAACCACATTCGTGCTTCATGTTTAAGTCCAGAGAAACAAAAGGTAAAAGATGTTAAAAATGTTCAAACAATTAATTTTCTTAATTCAGATAAAATATCTAAGCAAGAAATTTCAAAACCCAAACAAAACAATGTCACACGTGTGTCCTACAATTCTCCACAAAAACATTTAAATCGTCAAGTTGAAAGTAGATCATGTTACAACTATGGAAAGTATGGATACATTACGTCTTATTGTCCTTATTGTCAGACGCCAAAGAAGAAGGTTGAACTTTATGACACTAAAGTAAGCTCTTCCAAAAAAAGATCCATGACTCTACCAAAAAGAGTTAGTGAACCTAAAGTTCAACCTATCAACCAAATGTCTATTTATCACAAACAGGCCTTACATAAGACTGGCTTATGGAAAGAGAAATCTATCCATGAATCTGATAATGAGAACAAGAAGACCATAGATCTTCCCTCACCCTCAAAAGGTCAATGGGTGGAATTTATGTTGTGTGATGCCACTGGGTCACCTAAGCCAGTTAAGGCTTGGGTACCTAACCTCAACTAATGATTTCCATTTGCAGGGTGTTCGCTATAGTGCTGAAACAAATACTTGGAACGTAGATAGCGGAGCATCTAAGCAAATGACTGGAAACCAGACACTCCTGTCAAACATCAAACAAATTAAAGGAGGTCATGTTTCCTTTATGAGAAATATAGGAGGTTACGTTACAGCTCAAGGGGAGGTAGGGAACGAGAAAGTATAGTTTGATAAGGTAAACTGCGTTCAACAACTTCAAAACAATTTACTTTCTGTGTCCCAAATATGTGACAAGGGTTTTAAGGTAGTTTTTGATAACAAAATGTTCTATGTCCTGAAAAAGGACTATTTGATCCCGAAGGACCAAGTATTAATTTCTGCCTCAAGATATAATGACCATTATGTCTTGGATCTAGCAAAGGCCTCTACAACAGATCATCAAGTACAGTGCTTCTTGTCAAAAGCTACCGAGAAGGATTCAATCCCCTGGCATAGGAGAATGGGACACATAAATTCATGAAAGATGAATCACTTGATCCAGAATGATCTAGTAAGGGGAGTAACCGTCAAAAACATCCAACTTCCAGATTTTTGTGTCGCCTGCAAGAAAGGCAAACACGCGTTGAAGTCTTATAAGGAAAAGAAGGTTCATTCCATAGAACTGCCTCTTGAGATTCTTCACATGGATCTGTTTGGTCCAGTCAGTACAAGAAGCATCGCAGGCGACTTGTACTACTCTGTAGTTATATATGACTACTCAAGATTCTCTTGGGTGATGTTTCTGAAATCAAAATCAGAAACATTTGAGTCATTCAAAGAGTTAGTAACTACACTAGAGTCTCTCTACAAGCCGAAGGTAAGACAGTTATGCTCAGAGAATGGAACCGAGTTCAAAAACCAATGGATGGAGGCTTTCTGTAAAGAAAAGAGAATTGTGCACGAGTTCACTTCCACGTACACTCCTCAGATGAATGGCGTTGCTGAGAGAAAGAATCGCAACTTAATAGAGACAACACAGACAATGCTAGCAGACTCGAAGCTGCCTATCCAATTTTGGAATGAGGCAGTTGCTAATGCGTGTTACACAATAAATCGAGTTCTGGTAGTTAAACATCATGGCAAGACATGTTACAAGTTACTTCAATGAAGTAAACCAAATCTAGAGTATCCTGAACCATTTGGCGCACCGTGCACATTACTAAAGAAAAATCAGGAAGGAAAGCTCAGCAAGAAGGCTAAAGAAGGAATCTTTCTTGGATACAACATACCGAATAAGAGAGTCTAAAACAACTCAACGGGTCAAGTATAAGTGTGGTGTAATGTCTACGTTTAGAGATACACCACCCCTCCTGCTGGAAAAGGACCCGCTTTCTTTTTCGACTATGATGGATTGTTCAAGTCCTTCAACATCCCTCTCTCCACCTCTAATGATGATTTGGCAACCAAAATGATGTTTGATGTCTTAAACACACCATCACAAGACATCACATCATCTGGTTCACAAGGAGAATCGTCTAACCAGTCAGGGGGAGCACTCGAGGTGAGTGACTCCTCCTCTGATGATGAAGCTGTGGAGGATGACCAGAACAATCTGGAGGACCAAGTTCCTTTTACTGCAAGTCCACAAGCATCTGACATTGATGCCTCTGAGTCTTCCGAACCTCACACTCCTTCTACCTCAGCTACAGAACCAAATGTTCATAATTTTGGGTCTGAGGTAGTTGTTCCCACCACTCCTGGATCACGCCTAAATGTCTACCATCCTCTGGACAATGTCATTGGGGATGTCAGATCTAGAGTTCAGACTAGAAATCAGCTATATTCAGCTGATTATGCCTCGGTAATGGAAAAAGGATACCTTCACGATGGTGCATATCGTTGTTTTGTGTCTCAGTTTGAGCCAAAATACGTCAGTGAAGCCCTGAATGATGAGGCATGGGTTAGTGCCATGCAAGCCCTAAATGATGAGGCATGGATAGGCCTAAAGGTGCTAAAGTCATTGGTACCAAATGGGTCTTGAAGTGTAAGAAAGATGACCAAGGTTTCATAATCAAGAACAAGGCTCGGCTTACAATGAAGTAATTGCACCTGTGGCGAGAATGGAAGCTATCCGTATCTTCCTAGCATATGCCTCTTACATGAAGATTAAATTCTATCAACTGGATGTAAAAAGTGCATTTCTTCATGGTGAAATCCGGGAAACAGTGTATGTCGGTCAACCCAAAGGATTGAGGATCCATATCATCGGGACAAAGTTTAAAACTAGACAAGGCTCTCTACGGGCTTCAACAAGCCCCGAGAGCATGTTATGAGAACCTCTCAACTCACCTTGTGAAACACGCATTTCAAAGAGGTGTAATTGACTACACATTGTTCATTAAATAAAAGGATGGTGATCTGCTGCTTGTTCAGATTTATGTTGATGACATAATCTTCGGTTCCAAGAACGAAGAATTATGTAAAGAATTTGAAGCAATAATGAAGGCAGAATTTGAAATGAGTGCCATGAGAGAGATGAAGTTCTTTCTTGGGTTACAGGTGGAACAAACACCAAAGGGGATATTCCTACATCAGACCAAGTATGTCGTGGATATTCTCAGTCGGCTTGATATGGAGAATGCTTCCGCAGTTGGGACTTCACTTGCTACAAACCATGATGTGGCACCCGACGAGAATGGTGATCTGGTTGATGCCACCATGTACCAAGGAATGATTGGATCCCTCATGTATCTCACTACGTCAAGACCTGATATCATGTACGCAACGTGTCTATGTTTAAGATATTAGGCAAAATCAAAAGTTAGCCATCTTATCAGGGTCAAGAGGATTTTTCGTTATCTGAAGGGTACACCTACACTTAGATTGTGGTATCATCATGACGATGACTTTGAGCTCACCGTGTACAGTGATTCGGATTATGGCGGTTGTAAGATGAATTACAAATTTACATCAGCAGGTTGTCAATTCTTTGGGAGTAGATTAGTCACGTGGTAGTGTAAGAAGCAAACATCAGTTGTGTTGTCAACTTGTGAAGCTTAATATGTTGTTGCGGCAAGCTGCTGTTCTCAAATAATCTAGATTCAACAACAGATGCGGGACTACGGTTTGCAATTTTCTATCACCCCTATCTTTGTTTATAATTCTGCTGCAATAGCCGTTACTAAAAATCATGCCCAACAAACTAAGACCAAACACATCGGCATAAAATATCACTTTATACGTGATTGCTTTGAAAAAAAATCTAATCGATGTTAAAATAAATACGAATTTTCAACGCGCTGAACTCATGTTAGAGGTCAACGACATTAGAAAGAAAAGTGATGTAATTTCAGATGATGAACATGCCTAGTCCGCTTTATAAAGTCCATTTTTAGATCTTATTTTTTCTTTTATTTAGGTTATTTTATTTAATTAATTTTATTGTTGTTATTTCTTCGCATATTAAAATCCTAAAAACGAAACTCTTTTACGGTTTTAGAATTTTAGGGGGAGAATAGGTTAAGTCAGTAATTAAAAAAAACGAAGGAGGAGGACAGGCTACCTGATAGACATGAGATCGGCTTGGTGAAAACGATTCAATAACAGTGGAAAATAGTACACAGGATCAAAGCATTTAGGACTTTATAAGATTAAATTGAATTAGATGCAAAATTCAAAGTATAAGTTTGAGAAGTCCGAGCAATATAAAAGGAAAGATAATAGTACACTGGTTACTACTAAAGTAAAACAAAGAACGTAGATCTAGAGGTTGTTAGACCACAAAATGATGTGTCGATAGATTCAACACAATAGATGATTAGACCTCATTGGTGAACTCAATTTAAACTAAACTGTTCAACTGACTGTGGGTTCCCAGCTTATCACTGGTTAACACAATCAGTTATTGCCAATAAGGGGTGAAGAGCAAATAAACGCCACAAATGTGTGCAGATGACCACAAAAAGTGCAAAGCACGAAAAAAGGAACAATAAACGCAATCAAGCTGATAACCTATGTTGTTGGTAGGTTTTGTGAAAAAGAAAAAATTATGCTCTAACAAGAAGATAGGTTGTGTGTCTCTCTGTTGTGCGATGGCACTAACCTGAGGATAAACCTAACCTAGATATTCAAGAGTTCATTGTTGTTTTCCGCCTCTCTGCTATGCAGTGGCACTGACCTGAGGTTTGGTTTCTCTTTGAAATCTCTAGGAATAGTTTCTTCTTGTCTAAATACCCGTAGACCGCTCAAAAATCTCCTAAGGAATGTTGATTACCATATAAGTGTGGGCTCCACAAATGTTGGTTGAAATAATAAAACTTAATACATCACTAATCTGTGTCAAAAGTCTGTGTATGGATTAAAGTGGACAATTATACTAACAATCAGTGTGGCTGCAATTCTTGAAAATCCAAATCAACGTATACATCTTGTAGTACCACTATGATTTCCTAAAATTGCTAAATGACCCTCGATGAAAACAATAATCAAGCATCAAACAAATTTGGAAAATGTCCTGAATGAATTGATTACCTGTATGATTCCATAATGAATTGTTTTGCTTATGGTCAAAATAACTTGAAGCTACCTATTCTAGGAATAAATCTGGTAGATTTCTATCTTAGGATTTCCACTCCTCACAAAATCACAAAAACAATTTTGTTTTGTAGGTTAATTTTTGCTAGTTTAAATTTTTTAGTCATTTTAATTGTGTCTGTCAGACTATAGCGTGAAATATAATCTGGAATTTAATCCCTTAAAAGGGTCACGTCTAAGGTGACCACACATGTTTTCAAATGTAAAATGTGTCACATCTGAGGTGACAAAATGTGTTTTGTTTAAAAGGATCACGACTGAGGTGATCAAAAGCTTTCAAAGTTAAAAGGATCATGTCTGAGATGATCAAATGCTCAAAATTTTTAATCAATAAGTTAAAGGGTGTAAAATGTCAAATGGTCATAAAGTCAAAATCATGAGTATGATCCATTCGCACGACTGGACCTTGAGTATGGACCAACGATACGAATGGACCATACTTATGCCCTAGACAGCCGAATGGAGCATGAGTATGAACCATTCACCCGTAAGGCATACAAGATTGAGCCAATGACCCCAATGGAGATATGCGAATGAGTCAGTCGCCAGAATGAAACCCAGTCGGCCGACTGAATGTGATCGACTGAACCAATCGCACGACTGAGGTCCAATCGCCTGAATGAACAGAGCGAATGGGTCTAGTCACCCGATTGAAATTAGATTCAGTATAAATAGGGCCATAGTCGATCGCATAAACGCATCACCCCCAATCGCCCTAAAATCGCATAAAGTGTCGTTACTTTTCCAAATTTTCTTCAGACCTAATTTTCCTACTTATTTTGATATTCTAACCTTCTTTGGTGATTATATAGGTATAATGCAATTCAATCCAACAAAAATTCTGTAGATTTGAAACTTAATTCACGACATTCGGCCCTAACTAGACCCAAGACTGAAAATGGACAAATAACCTAACTAAACTAATTAAAATGTTGAAATCAAGGTTATTAGGTGATTAGTAGAGTGATTGCTAGTCTAATGAACCAATACATGATGTCTAATTTGAAGAAAAGGTCGAAATTCAAATTTCATTTGAACAGATAGTGGGTCAGACGACTGGACACCCATATGAACTCCAATCGCACGACTGAGTTGCCCGCACGACTCAGTCATCCGAATGGATAATACGAATGAGCTCAGTCGGCCGACTAAACCAATCGCAGGCTCAGTCACCCGATTGAAGTCAGTCGCATGTCCAGTCACCCGACTATATTCAGTCGCATGTTAGGTCAACTGACTGAACTCAGTCGTATGGTTCAATCGCATGATTGAACCAGAATGAGTTCAATCAGGTTAATTTGAATAGATTTTTGTTGTGTGGTGATCTGATGTCTATGTGTCTTGTATTACAGATCTATGGCTGATCGGTGGTCCATCAACCCCAAGCACAACATTTGTGCTCATCTGGACGCCAAAACTCGGAACGATGCTGAGTTTGCTGGGATTATAGCCTTCCTAAAGAGATCCAGGAACCACATAGCTATATGTACACCATGCACCCCCTACAGGTCTATACAGCAGGCCTTCTGGGACGATGCATCGGTTGATCGATCTCATGAGCCCTACTGCATCTGGAGCACTATTTTTGGGTTGGCTATTGAGGTGACTGCTCATGATATACGAAGAGTACTTGCTCTGGGTGACGATGCAGATCACCCGACCAGGCTACACCCTTTGACAGTGAGAGGGTGCTTCCTCATGATGAAGTACGCTGGGGACATAAATGCAGGTGTGTTGAACAAAAGCAATATGTGTCCCCAGTTAAGTACTTGGCGCATGTGATAATGAAGTGCATGGCATTGAGGAGGGGTGGCTTTGATGACCTCTCAGACCAGATTTAGAATACCTACGTGGCACTGGTACTCAACCACCCCTTCAGTTTCTCCAGTATGATTTTTGCCTACCTGATAGAGAAACTTAAGGCAAAGGGCAAGGAGAGATTCTGTATGTACCCCAGATTCTTACAGATGATTATTGATGAGAAGTTGCCTACCTTGCCCAAGGAGAGCCACGATGCTGTATCGCTTGAGATTATGGATGATACGACCTTGGGCCGCATGAAGGTCTACAAGGGTAACAAGTCAAGCCCCCTGTGAAGAGACTCTTCAGGCATCTGGCCCAGGCTGATTACATGGCGTCGGCTAGGCGAAAGTGGCGCCATAAGGAGAGTGACTCAGATGTTTAGCAAATTGTGCTTCCATCTGATGACTCCGACGATAACGGTGACACCGGTGGAGACTCTGGGCCCACTTCTTCTAGGGGCCCCACTACCCATGTTACACCTTCACCCCCTACTCATACAGATGCCACCACTGCTAGCTTTCACCAGGATTTTTGTCCTCTCGATGAGGAGGAAGAGAGTGTAGGGAATTATGAAGAGGCTGAAGCGACCAAACACTCAAAGTCCTTCTGCATGCATGCACATGAGTACTGAAGTAGAAGCTTCGGAAGTTCTCACACCAGCAATAAGAAATACTCTAAGTGTGAAATCTTCCGAAGCCAAGACCAATATCTTCCGAAGCCAAACATGAAGTCTTCCGAAGCTTCAGAGACGAAGTCTTCCGAAGCCTCAACCTATGAAGACAGATTTCTTCCGAAGACTTTTACAACATGCTTTATCTGATGTACTTTTCCTTAAAGCTGGACCCCTTTCCGTTGATACTCTCATAAAGTCACCAACTTACATGAGTTGGTGAAAAGGTCCATGCTTTAGGTAAACTGTACATTGAGGTCTTGTGTCTGTATCTTTCTACTTTATGTACTTTATCCTTTTTGTAATATATTATGATGTGAGCTATGGCATGTCATAGTCACAAGTCAAAAGGCATTCTGCCTTTTGACTTTACAATTGATTCTATTGTGTGTATAGTCAATTGTATCCAGCCTGGCTTTCATAGTATGGCCGGGTTGTAGGATGTAGTATAAGTATTCTCTTGTTCTTGTAACTTAAGATATTCTTTGTAACACATGTAATAGAACCTGAGAAAGCAATATACTGCAATCTTGAAAACCCATTTCCTTGTATTGTGTTCTTTGGTTCTATCTCATATAATTACTTGTGTTCTTAGTGTCATATCTTGTGGTTAATCCACTTCACTGTTTGATTAAGTTTGAGTCACTCTCCTCTTTGTGTTGTTGTGTTGTAATTTGCAAAGCCTTCAACGGTCCTGTAGAGAGTGATGAGGAGCCTTTGACGAGGACTATGGACAGCAGGGTGGTTACCACAGAGAGAGGTTTGAGGGCGGTTGGTGGACTCCCAGGGGAGTCTGGGGATACTGCTGTTGATTCAGATCCCTCATATGCCCCAGACCCGCCCAACAGCTAAGGGGGAGCCTTAGTGTCTAGTGGCACGAGGAAGAAAAGGATGGCTCACCCCTATGGCAAGAAGGGGAAGAGACTGTAGTTTACCTTAACTTCATCTACCACCACAACCACTACCTCAACCACACGTTCCACCACTACCACCACCACTGCTACCACACCACCTGCCACCACCACTACCACCTCACACACCACTACCACACCCACTCCACCACTTACCCATATCCCATCCACCACCACTACAACTCATCCACTGCCACCCACATCTATACCACCCCCAATTTTCTCCACTGCTACCACCACAACCACTAGCCACTATGCCCATCCATGATCCCATCCTACATTTCACACAATTCATCTCTACCCCCCATTGGGGTAGAGGAACAGCTACCAGCACTCAACCATATGGTGCTGATGCTGTTAGCTGCTGATGAGGAGAAGACTGCCGAACTACGTCAGCTTGTGGAGCGAAACGCTACCCAAGCACTACAGATCTCACAGCAAGCTGAGCAAATTGCCCAACTCCAGGAGCAAAACTTCCACTCATCAAAGAGACTAGAGGAGTTGGAGGCTTCGAACAAGACCATCATGCTAAAGCTCAAGGGCTCAAAGGATGAGCCACTTAAGATAAGAGAAGGAGATGAATACGACGTTGCTCCCCTTCAGCAGATCAAGACTCAACTCATAAAGTTTCTTGGTTTGTAAGGGATAGTCAGGAGATCTGTGAGTTACACTCCTGAAAAAGGAGAAATAATTCAAGATCTCACTGAGGAGCAATTCGGCGAAATGTTTCGACTGAATCCTGACAAGATCGTGAAGGATTCTCGTATAGTAAACGTGGAAAGTGATGATGAGCTAAATGACATAGACGAGATAGAGATTGAAGATGTCACGGCCCAACATTATCCAGAGTATACTAACAACGAAGGAAATGTTGTTCCCAATCTAGTAGACACCCTTGTCAGTGATACATTCGAAACTCTAGATAAAATGGAGCATGAGTCGGAGAAGAACGAAGAGCAAGCCCAAGCTTCAGATGCTAATGTCAACATTAGAAAGGCTGAATGGGTAGCATGTTTTGCAGAACATAGAGCGCAACGCAGCGCTCCAAAGTCAAATGCCTACACCGAACTCTATAGAGTGAAGAAGCATCACAAGGTGTCAGGAAAAATTATGCTATTAAATGAGAGAAGGGGATCGAGTACTTCAGATTCTCACACGATCTGAAGACTTTTTCGGGTTTTGAGCTTACCAGCTAGCAAAGTTGAAGTTGCTATACGCTGACCCTCGTAAGATGTCTAGCTAGTTTGAAGCTGCTTTAAAGAGAGAGTACCACACTAGATGGGTCAACTTCAAACTTCAACAACCAACGAGGTATATCAGGAGATCTGAAGTTGATGCCATTACTGGAAAACCAAAAATAGTACTGAAGTGGAGTCCTCCACGCATGATGTCTAGAATCCCTCTACGGGAAATGCCACATGACTTCACTCCACACTTCAAGTGGTGGTACTACGATTGGAGAACGGGTGAGGCGGTAATAGTGTTGAACAGAAATGGAAATATGGAAACTATCAAGATATTTGACCCGATGTGGCTCACTAACTTGTAGGCTAAAGTTGTTTACACCTTATACAAGTTGCCACTGTTCTATGATGCACAAGATATTGTACAAGCCCTCCAATTCCAAAACATGATTAACAAGCTATACAAACACCAATACATATTTTTAATAAAAGGGGTTTTATTAAAAGTGAAACATAGGGTACCTTGTATTTGAAAGCATGCAAATATAAGGTACATAGTTTTCTAAACTAAGATTATGAAAACTTAAAATTTCTTTTTAATAAAAAAGTTTAACACCATCCTTTTGCACAACACTTGATTCATTTGGAAACTCTTAATGGGATAAAGGTCACCTAACCGATTTGTGGGAACTTGTGACTTGAGGTGGGGAAACTATATTTGTGCGATAAAGGTCACCTAAACACTTATGTTGGAAAACTCACATGTGTGTGCAAGTAGGGTAACTTACTTTGAAAACCATGTTAAACGGATCACCTACAATATGGTTTACAAAGGTGTTGATGAGATAAACATGCCGACTATACATATGATGTTTTAAAGTCGATCCCAAACTCTAGAAGTTGTAAAGGGCTGCAATTGTCAAAACGTTAATACCTTGTTAATTTAAATAATGGGGTAAAGGTCAACTAACCACTATTTTAATGTAACGTTGGATTCTAGAATTTTAAAATTGTGTAAGACACTTTAAATGGGTTTTAATTATTAATATATGAACAATATCGAAAATACTAAAACTAAATTCTGTTATATTTTGTAGATGTCCACCAACAACAATGAAAATAATGAAATCCCGTCCGCTCACACACTATCACTAAGGACCATTCTCCAAAAGAAGCGTCTAAACCATAATAACGTTATTGATTGGTTTCGATACTTGAGAATTGTTCTCAAGCAAGAGAAACGAGCATACATCTTAGACGATCTGATTCTCGATCAACCTAATGACGATGATGAGGAGGCCTACAATAATTGGGTGAGGTACACTAAGGACTCGGTCCAAGTGTCTTGCCTCATGTTCGCTAGTATTTCTCCAGATCTCCAAAAGGAGTACGATCATCATGGAGCATACAACATGATAACCCAGTTGAAGGAAACGTTCCAACAACAAGCACGGGTAGAGCGCTTCGAAACGGTTCGAGCAGTCCATACCTTTTGTATGGACGACACCCAATCTGTTTCATCTTATCTACTTAAGATGAAAAGCCACATCGACCGCCGAAAGGCCGAATTGTCTAGTCTCGAAAGAGTTGGCTACGGATTTGATCCTCAACTCTTTGTCAAAAAGGTTTAACAACTTTGTCATGAATTATAACATGAACGGGTGGGACAAGAACATAAGTGAGCTTCACTCAATGCTCATAACTACCGAGGCGACCAAGGGTAAAAGGGTTTTACCCGTTCTCACCATCAATGAAGGTGGGAACAAGTAGAGGCCTCACCCCGAACCCCAAGCAAATGTTACCAAGGGTAAGGGGCACGTTAGGGGAAAGGGAAAGGGAGTGGTAAGAGCACCACCTCCAAAACTAGAAGAGAAGAAGCAAAAGGTTGCTTTGAATGACCCATGCTTTAAGTGTGGGGATATTGGACATTGGGCAAGAAATTGTCCAGTCCATCTCAAAGAGTTGCAGGCTAAGAGGGATGCCAGGCAAACCTCAGGTACAATTTTCATGATTCATATTAATCTAAATTTATTATGCTCTAACATATGGGTATTGGATACCTGATATGGAACTCACATTTGCAACTTATTGTAGGGTTTCAAAAGAAGTAAGAATTTCAAGAAAGGGGATGTTAGCCTCTACATGGGAAACTTGGCAAAAGTTCATGTTGAAGGCCGAGAGGACTACATCTTGAAGCTTACAAATGGTTTGGAAGCAATTTTGAACAATATTTTGTATGCTCCTAGTTTGACTAGAAACATTATTCCTGTTGCCCAATTAAGACAATATGGTTATGTTTTAACATTTATTGAAAATGAAATTTATGTTTTTTTAAATGGCATATTTTATTTTAAAGCTATTCCTATCAATGCTATTTATGAATGTGTTCGTGAAAACACATTATATGATAGCTCATTGTACCAAACCACCACCAAGAAACTCAAATTGGATTTGGGTGATACCTATCTTTGGCATTGCCATCTTAGTCATCTAAACAAGAAGCACATACAAACACTTCAAAAGAACAACCTTTTAAAAGCAAATGAATATGATTCATTTAATATATGTGAATCTTGTTTACAACGTAAAATGACTAAGGGACCTTTTAGTGGAAAATCCGAAAGGGCAAAAGATTTATTAGGTATTATACATTCAGATGTATGTGGTCCTTTTAAGCTCACTAGGTACCATGAAAGATACTTCATTACCTTTACCGACGACTATAGTCGATATGGTTATGTCTACTTGTTAAGGCATAAAGATGAAGCTTTTGAAATGTTTAAAATCTTCCAAAATGAAGTAGAAAATGAACTCAACAAGAAAATAAAAATTCTCTCTCCAATAAAGGAGGTGATTACCTAAGTGATGCTTTTAGAGATCATCTTAGAAGTTGTGGTATTGTCTCACAACTATCTCCACCTGGAACGCCACAACACAATGGTGTGTTCAAGCGGAGAAATCAAACTCTATTAGATATGGTTCGATCTATAATGGCTACAAGCTCACTACCTCTATCATTTTGGGGTTTTGCTTTGCTCTCTACGGCTCGTATCTTGAATATGGCCCTTACAAAGAAAGTGGAAATGACACCTTTTGAAATATGTCATGGAGGGGTTCTATCACTATCGTATCTTGAATATGGCCCCAACTGATACACGTTTGGTTGATACTAGCACTTAACATGAGGATGTTGAGAATGATCAAGTGGTTGATCAATGTACACAAAACATTCGTAGATCTAGTAGAATTAGTAATCCACCAGAAAGGTATGGGTTTTTCGTAGATGGATGCTATGTGGTAGATTCCGATGAACCAATCACCTATCGTGATGCAATGTCTAATTTTGATTGTGACAAATGGCTTGAAGCCATGAATGTTGAGATGCAATCCATCTATGACAACCAAGTGTGGGACTTGGTTGAACCACCTCTTAACTCCAAGATAGTTGGAAGTAAGTGGGTTTTCAAGAAGAAAACCGATATGCATGGAAACTTGGATACTTATAAAGCTAGACTTGTAGCAAAAGGTTTCACTCAAACTCAAAGGGTTGATTATGATGAGACTTTCTCTCCGGTTGCAATGCTAAAGTCTATTAGGATATTATTTGCCATAACTGCTCATTATGATTTTGAGATTTGACAAATGGATGTCAAAACTGTTTTTCTAAATGGATATCTTGAGGAAGAAGTCTATATGGTTCAGCCTGAAGGTTTTATCGACTCGAAACATCCTAACAAAGTATGCAAGTTAAAGAAATAAATCTATGGATTAGGACAAGCATCAAGGAGTTTGAATCACCATTTTGATGAAGAGATAATCAAATTTGGATTGATCAAAAATTCCAATGAAGCATGTGTATATAAGAACGTTAGTGGGAGCATCACTAATTTCCTAGTATTGTATGTCGATGACATCCTACTATTTGGGAATGACATTCCAACCATGGAGGATGTAAAAGCCTGGCTTGGAAGCTGTTTCTCCATTAAGGATCTTGGTGAAACCGCCTATATTTTAGGAATAAAGATCTATAGGGATAGATCAAGGCGGTTGATAGGTTTGAATCAAAGTGCATACATTGAGAAGATCTTGAAAAGGTTCAAGATGGAAAACTCTAATAAAGGTACCGTACCTATTCAAAGAGGAACAATATTGAGTAAGACTCAATGTCCAATCTCAAAGGATGAGCAAGACAAAATGAAGGGAATCCCATATGCGTCTGCTATAGGATCCATCATGTATGCAATGATATGCACTAGACCAGACGCGTCATGCGCTTTGAGCAAGACAAGCCGATACCAATAAAATCCTGGAAGCAGTCATTGGATGGCTGTCAAAAACATATTTAAGTACCTAAGGAGGACTAAAGATATGTTCCTAATATGGATCTGGTGATGAGGAACTCGTTGTAAAGGGTTACATGGATGCCAGTATCCAAACTGATCGGGATGATTCACGATCACAATTGGGGTACATTTTTATTTTGAACGGAGGAGCAATCTCTTGGAAGAGCTCTAAGCAAGATGTGGTGGCATTATCAACTGCAGAGTCAGAATACATCTCCGCTTTATTAGCAGCTCAGGAAGCTGCATGGTTAAAGAAGTTCATTGCCGATCTAGGGGTGGTCCCTTCCATTGTTGACCCCCTAGAAATCCTTTGTGATAACGATGGTGCGATTGCTCAAATAAAGGAAACCCCGTGCACATCAAAAGACTAGGCACATTGAATGAAGATTCAATTACATAAGGGATGAAGTTGAAAAGGGAAAGATATGTATTCACAAAATTCATACAGATCAAAACATTGCGGATCCACTCACGAAGCTCCTTGAGAAGGCAAAACATGAAAGTCATGCTTGTGCCATGGGACTTCAATGTTCTAGTGACTGGATTTGATCTTTAATTTCTGTATTGAGATATTGTAACCCTTTATTGCTTGAATGAATTATTTGGTTATAATGATTCAACTAATATTCCTATTTTTCATGTTTAAAATCCATGAGTAAATTATTTACTCAGAACGTCCGTAGTTGTTCATGCTTGTGGGGACAAGTATGAAGAAAAAACTATTATGAATTTGGATTGGTAGATATTCATATTGATGAATATGGAGCAAAAGGATGCTGCCAAAGTTCATAGATATTTGTGGGATGCAAATATTGGACTGACATGCATCTCAAATATTACTACATGGAATCTTCCTAATTGATCATAAGTAATTTTGAGTAAAGGCGAATATCATTTGTTATCCTCTGACCTGAGATACATATTGGGTCTTGATATTTACCGAATATTACAATTTGACTTTGTTCTTCACTATTCTGAAACATGACAGTACATAAGTCTGAGTTCAGGTATGAAATAAGGTAATTGTGAGAGACGTATGTAGTCAAGATGGGATTTGTCCCTCTTATTTGTTGAGAGTAAGATGTCTAAGATGTGTTAAAGTTAAATCAATAGAGAATGATCACTCTGTGTCTCTAGGATTTAACATGAAATCAATGACAAAAGGATAGATGATTGATTCACCTAGAACATTTCAAGTGTGGTACTTGAAGGAGATGATGTTATTGATTGGCACTTAGTCATACGTATTAAGGGTAGTGAACCATTGCTAGGCGGTATTTACTGCTTGCATGGATCTTCTATGAATCTTGTGCAAGTGGGAAATTGTTGGATCTTATATGCCCAAGACACATACAAGATTGATATGGTTAGTACGTTATGATCCAAGTTGGGTCATACCCAATAACAAGCTATATAAACACCAATACATATTTATTTGTTGATGAGATCATACAAATAAATAATGACACCTATTTAGAAAATGGGTTTTCTAAAACATTGCTTTTGTGATAGAACAACATTATATGGATAATTTGTTCACGAGAAATTATTTGTTTCATTATTTAAGTTGGATAAATAATAACAAATAAAAGTGTGTTAATATTATAAAATTAAAATAGGTTTTAATTTTATAAATGAAGGGTTGAAAGAGTAAAATTTTATAAAAGTTTCAAAATGGGAGGAACCCGTTTTGAACAAAAATTCGGCCGCCCCATGTGGGCATTGGGACCCCATTTTGTCTTGGTCTTTGCAAGACTTTTACTCCTCTAGCACTATTCCATCAATTCACACTTTTCTCTTACAACACTCAAGCAAGAACTCTCTCAAAAACAAGGCTAAATTTTCGGATTAGTCTCTCAAAAACAAGGCTGAATTTTTGGATTAGAAGCTCGAAAACAAGGCTGAATTTTTGGATTAGAAGCTCGAAAACAAGGCTGAAAATTCGGATTCTTAAAGGTATATTTGTAGAGATTTTGGTGTTGAGCTCCATAACTAGCTAGGTGTTTGGAAGAGCTTGTGGGTATCACTACTTGAGGCTTTCTCTCTTGGGGGCGGACATTCGAGAACATCATCTTCTTCATCTCTTCCATCTTCAATAACTTGTGCAAGAAAGGTTGTTTCTTTGTACACCCTATGGTTGTTGTTTTGGTTTTTATAGCATACAATTTCACATATATATATGATCCTTATACTTGGGTTTTATTTGAGCTTTCAAATGGTGAAATTTTCACATTATAAACAACATGTTAAAACCTATTTTCCGTTGTGTTTTTATAGTTTAAATGGTTAAACTAGCTTTGTTTCACATGTTACAAAACCCAACAGAACCATCCTTTCAGCTTCTCCAACATGATATTCTCTTACATGGTCGAGAACTTAGAGGCTAAGGGTAAGAAGGGCTTTTGCATGTACCCTCAGTTCCTACAACTTATTATTAATGAGAAGCTTTTTTCTTTGCTGAAAGATAAAGAAGATGATGTGGTACTCGAGGTTATGGATGATACCACCGTGGGAAGGATGAAGGTGTATAGGGGGAAGCAGGTGAAGCCCCCTATCAGGAGACTATTCGGGAACTTGGCAATTGCTGATTATGTGGCGCCTTCCCACATGAAGTGGCGTCACGATAAGAGTGACTCAGATGTCGAGCCGATTGAGCTACCCACTGATGATACAGACGACGATGACGACGACCATGGTGATGGTCAAGGCGGTGAGGCTCCTGGTGGATCCGAGCAGGCTCCAATCCACCCTAATTTTCAGGATGAAGATGATGAGTCAGATGAGGAGCCTCTCGTGAGGACAATTGGGAGCATAGTTGTGCCACCGAGAGAGGTAAAGAGGTAGTTGGTGGACGCTAGGCTGGGTCAAGGGGTGTTGCTACAGATTACACTCATCCTACTTACACCTATACCAGCCACTCAACTCAGGGAGAGCCTCTATCTCCAAGGGATTAAGGAAGAAAAGAATGGCCCAACCCTACGGGAAGAAGAGTAGGAGGCAGAGGATCACCCTAATCACTACACCTCCAACCACCACTACCATAGCTACCACCATAAGCACACCTCCTATCTCCACCCCCATAGCTACTACTACCACCACCACTCCACCCACTACTACACCTCCTACCACCACTACCACCACCACTACCACCACCACTCCACCCACTACTACTATCTCTCATCCCCCCATCACTACCACAACCACTCCACCACAGCCTACACACATTCTACCTCCCATACACACCACACCACTACTACCACCACCTCTCACCAAGCAGGTCCATCCACACATTCTCCATTCATGGCTGGATCCACTCTACCCCACATTAGGTTAGAGGAACAGCTGGCCAACCTCAACCGTATTGTTCTAAAGTTGTTGGCTACTAATGAGCAAAGAGGTGCACAGCTCAACCAATTGATGGAGGTGAATGCAGCTCAAGCTCAGGAGATCAGGGAGCTTAGTGAGAAGAGTGACCAGTATGAGAGAGCTCTAAGCCAAGCCCACCATGCACTTACTTGTCAAAATGAGCTGGTGTTGGCTTCAGTGAAGATAGTTGAGGAGCTTGAAAAGAAGAACAAAAAGATACTTCTAAAGCTTAAAGGATCTAAGAGCGAGCCTCTGAAAATCATTGACAGTGATGATGATGATGATGATGCTCATAATGACGATGATGACGAAGAGGATTAAGATGACTCTGAGGAGGAGGCTAAAGAGGGTGGACCGAGTGGAAAAGAGCGAGAAGATGATGACGATCAGGAAAGTGATGCTGCTGCATTAGCCTCTCCTCAAGCTAAAGAGAGGCGTACCGAATATAGCCAAGATCGAGGAGCTTCATCCTCCACTCCTCCCGCTGAAGAACCTGCGATTCAAGATAAAAAGTAATGACTAGATATCTTGTATTTAAAACTTTTGTACTTGAATTATGTATTACATTAATGTAATTACTAATCATTTATGTCTGTTTATGTCTTAATATTCTATAAAATGATTTATGTGTGATGTGATTAATGTCTAATCAAGCAGATAAAACTCCACAATAGGATGAATAGTATGTTGCTCCCCTTCAGTAAATCATGTCTCAATTCACCATGATTCTTGATTTGCAAGGGATCGTCAAAAGGTTAGTGAGCTACACACTTGAAGAAGGAGAAATTATACATGATGTGACTGACGAGCAACTTGCGAGATGTTCAGACTGAATCTTGACGAGCTTGTCAAAGATGCTCTAGAGGTAGATGTTATAAGTGATGATGAGCTGAAAGATGTTGATGAAATAGAGATAGAGGATGTTAATTCTGAACATTATCCAGAGTACACTAACCGCGAGGGAAATATGATACCAAACTTTGGTGATACCTTCGGCAGTGCTACATTTGAGAAGCTGGATGAAATGGAGAAAGAAAAGGAAAAGGATGAAAGCCAAGCCCAAGCCTCAGATGCTAATGTTGATATTAAGAAGGCTGGATGGGCAGCTTGTTTTGCTGTAATAAGAGCCCAGCGCACGACTCCAAAGCAAAATTCCAACACCAAACTCTACAAAATCAAGAAAAATTAGAAGGTGTGAGGCAACATCATTGTGTGGGCCTATTTTGAGGACATAAACGTTTATGCATTAAAAAGAGTGAAGGGGATTGAGTACTTCAGATATCCTCATGATCTGAAGACTCTTCCTGGTTTTGAGCTCAACCGACTGGCGTGCTTAGCTCTACTGTATGCAAATCCAAGGAAGATGTCAGGTTGGTTTGAAGTTGCGTTGAAGAAAGAATACCACACTAGGTGGGTAAACTTCATACCTCAACTACCGAAAAGGTACATACGTAGATCTGAAGTTGACCCTATATATGGGAAGCCGAATGTAGTGTTGAAGTGGAGTCCTCCGTGCACGATGTCAAAGATTCCTTTTCGGGAAATGCCTAAGGACTTTACTCCACATTTCAAATGGTGGTATTATGATTGGAGGATAGGTGAAGCGGTCATAGTTCAGAACAGAAAGGGTAGAATGGAAACTATTAGGGTATTTGACCCATTTTGGCTTACCAACTTGTCAGCTGAAGATGTCTACACTCTATACATGTGGCCACTGTTCTATGACACATAGGATATTGTACAAGCCCTCCAATTTTGAAATGTGATACAACTCTAATTTGCCTTTGAAATACATGCAGGAATCACAACAGAGGAGAAGTACAAGAAGTTTAAAGAGCATATGAAGGATGTCATACTATAGAGTAAACTAGGTCCAATGGGGACTTTTTTGATACATATGTCCCTAGTTTATGTGTTTAATGTAAAAGTATTTCATGTCTTACACATATGTAATGAATGGGTTTTAATGAAATATAATATGTGGTTGATGTTTATGATGTTGAATATTTCATAGTATTTTTGTGTGTTAAAGTGTAATGAACATACTATATAGGTTTGAGATTGTTGTTCATAGTTCTTAGTCAATAATGATTGAGAAATGTGTTAAAACTTAGTTGTATGAGTCTTCATGCGAATGGACCATGCTTATGAACCATACGCATAAATACATCATGCTAATGAACCAGTCGCACGACTGAACCTGGAGACTGGATCAGTCGCACGATTGAGACATAAGATTGACTCAGTGCATATGGATCAATCGCATGATTCAGTCACATGACTGAACCATGGTAATGGTTCAGTCCTATGATTATTGGAAACCCATATCCTATAAATTCCACTTAATTCTTGGAAAAACTAAACACTTGAAGATTTGAGAAACACTTGATAGTCTTATGAACCCTAGCTATCTAGAACGTCCACGGAAGCCTGTCCAACTTCATAGATCAATCCTGATCAATCTCTACTTGTTCGTAACGTTTAGTTTCAATCTTATATCGATCGGGTAATTGTTCTCACTGATTGGATTGCCAATCAAATAGGATTCTGCACTATTTAATTTGGTATAAACGCAAAATCTGTTAGTATTCCGTATGTTCACGGTCCTGATAAACATCAGAAACATTAATGGACTTTGTCATCAAGATTGAGAATCAACTTGATTTAAAAGTTAAAATTTTCAGGAGTGACAATCGGACTGAATTTTTTAGTTCTGACTTGGATTTCTTTTGCAGGAATAAAGGTATTGCAAGACAATTCAGTGCCCCAAGAACTCCACAATAGAATAGAGTGGCTGAAAGAATAAACATAACACTTATTGAAGTAGCCAGAACAATGCTAGCTGATTCACAAGTACCTATCACCTTTTGGGCTGAGGTACTGAATGCAACATGCAATGTTCAAAATAGAACATTGATTGTTAAAGAACATAACAAAACACCTTATGAGCTTTTATTTAAAAGAAAACCCTATATTGGATATCTTAGAGCTTTTGGGTGTCATGTATCTATTTTAAAAATAAAAGAACATCTGGGAAAATTTTCAGAAAAGGCCTATGATGGTATCTTTGTTTGATATTCTTCAACATCCAAATCTTACAGGGTCTACTTTCCACAACATAACATTGTGGAAGAAACTCCTAATATATCTTTTGATGAATTTGTATTTACTAAATCAGTCAAATGATCATCATGGTAGTTTGATATAGATGCTTTAACAGAGTCTTTTAACTCTAGTTATTTGAATTATGCAGGATCTGATGATACATGCTATCCATTTCTTCCCTAAAATTTGAATGAAGTATCATTATCTGCTGATCCTCCTAGGAAAAACACTTCATCAACAGCTACTGACTCTGCATCAACAGTTGTACATTGTGTATCCGGAGATATGCATGATGTATCAACAACTATTCTAGACTCTCAGGAGAAGTTCATGTAACTTCTACGGATGAACAAACTGTTTCTGGAGAAGTCGTTGTAACTCAGAGGGAAGAACAAAATGCTTCAAGAGAAATTCCTACAAAAGGCATTAATCATTCTATTGATGTCCAAACTAAGGCAGACCAATCAATACCCAGTGAGGCATAAGAAGAACACTTTGACTATTTTCTAAATTCACAATCTGGATTGGATCAGTCTGCAACAATGGATATGACCAACTTAGAATCATCTATTCTAGTTGACCCAACTCCATCAACAAAAATCCATAAACTCATTCAGTCAACAACATCATTGGAGATCCTGCCAAAAGAACTACAAGAAGCCAAAGTAGAAATGCCAACATATATCTTTTCACTTGTTTTCTTTCACAAGTGGTTCCTCCTAACATTACAACTGCACTAAAAGACAATAGCTGGATTGAAGATATGCAAGAAGAACTTCAACAATTTAGAAAGCAAAAAGGTGTGGACTCTAGTTGAATTACCTGAAGGACAATATCCAATTGGAACTAGATGGCTCTTTAAAAATAAACTAGATGATAGAGTTATAATTGTAAGAAATAAATCAAGGTTGATTGCACAAGGATACACACAAGAAGGAATAAACTATCATGAAGTTTTTGCACCAATTGCAAGAATTGAAGCCATAAGGGTATTTCTTGTTAGAACTTGTATACCCTAGACACATACAAGATTGATGTGATTAGTACGTTATGATCCAAGTCGGATGATACCCAATAACAAGCTAAACAAACACCAGAAAATATATATTAGTACGTTATGATCCAAGTCGGATGATACCCATTTTGAAACCTCTGAATTTGGCCGCCTCATGTGGTGTTCAAGGGATCTTTTAATCTTGGTAAAATACAAGACTTTCTCCATTCTTGCACTCTTCCCTTTAGCACACTCTTTCACACACATGAAAAGGACTCTTGTCTCTTCTTCCTTGGCTGAAAATTTCGAAATTCTTGGCTAAACTTGAAGAACTTCTTGGCTGATTTTCGGGTTGTTCATGAAGGAGTTGGGTCTTGGTGTTCTACTACCTAACAAGATAGGTGTTTTCTAGAGCTTATGGGTATACAAGCTTGAGGACTTCTCTTTTGGAGGCTAGACATTCAAGAGAATCTGCATCTTATTCTCATCCATACTACACATCTTGTTCTTCAAAGGTAGTTTCAAGAACACCCTATGGTTGTTCTTTTCGTTTTGATAGCATGTCATTTCACATATATTAATGATAATTGTTTATGGGTTTTGTCTTTTATTAAAATGATTCAAAATTTCTGATTGTTAAACACTTTTTACCACTCATATCCACTGCATTTTGAAGTTTAAATGGTTAAACTTTCTTTGATTTAACATGTTACAAAACCAACAATGGCATCTAGAGCCGGTTATGTGGAATACTTGCTTCAAAAGTTCTTGAAAAGTTAGTTTTCATGGACTTTTTCAACCCATTAGGGGTTGTTTTGTTATGGATGAATGAATCCCTTATGTTTCAAGGTTTAATCATACATGCTTTAGTATAAACCTTGAAAGATTAAGATCAAATGGTTGATTGTGTTGTTTGGACAAAACCCTAAAGTTTTGGTTCATGTTGGCCAGAACTTTAAGGTTAATAAAAGGGGTTCATTGTTTTTCTTGGATGTCGTATATGATACATATTTTGATGCATAACATAGCCTTGACCTTATGTGTTTTGGATTCGGTTGATTGTGTTTTGTCATGTTGGTTTTGATTCTTGAAAGGGTTGTAATATTTGTGATCATATTTTGGGTTGTAATTTATTTATTCATTGGTTATGTAATAAATTGATTAGGTACTGTTGGACCAAAAGAACCAATGAGCCAGATCAGAAAAACCTTTAAGTCCCACAGACATCATGACAACCGAAGATGTCTACAACAGCTGAAGACAACGGCTGAAAACATCCGCCGAAGACAACAGCTGAAGTCAACAGCTGAAGTCAACAGCTGAAGACAACAGCTGAAGTGAACAGCTGAAGTTAACAGCTGAAGACATCAGCTGAAGTCAACAGCTGAAGACATCAGCTGAAGACAACAGCTGATGTCAAAGTCTGAAGTTAACG
>BJCM01207714.1:0-10319 GCA_018326385.1 Flaveria bidentis
TTACATCACAAAAGCATTATAAATATGGATGCCATCCAAAAGAGTTGAGTAGCCGCCTCGTGCCATCCTCAGCAACCATTACCTGCCAACTGGAAACACATAAAAGTCAGTGTTGCTGAGTGAGTTCTAGTTTTAAAATAAAACATACTTTTCTTTTGTTAAAACCGTTCTTTACTTTAATGCGATCATACATCATACGTACACATAGATAATAACATTATTATCTTTATCTTTCATTCGTACGTTCATTACTTTCGATGACATGTACATTATCCCGAACATTGTGCACAAAGCGGGTAACTGAGCCTGAGGTCTTTCATAGACCTCGAACATTGTGCACGAAGCTAGCTCCAGTACCTAGGGCATGTACATTCATCACTTATCTTTTCTCTTTCACTTTGTACCAATGCCATATGATATACCCAAACATTATGCACGAAGCGGCTAACTAGGCCTGAGGTCTTTCATAGACCTCGAACATTGTGCACGAAGCTGACTCTAGAACCTAGGGCAAGCGGCAAGGATCCCATACATATGGTCAATCACAAAGATTGGACCCCAGTGTGCATCCTTCGGGGTAGCTAACCCGTACACCGTTGAGCTAACACCTTCATTGGGTGTGCACCTCCATACATGTGCTTGCAAGCCTTTCTTACATTCATTCGTTCATTTATGCATGCATTCATTTATCATGTTCCACTTTTCATTATCTTTCACTTTACATTACATAATACTTCATTTCATTAACATTCAACATAAAGTCACAGGAAAGATAAACATATATCATAATAAGGAATATCAACATACACAGTCATCATCATCATACAGGGCAACATCATACGTAACATACATCATGCATAAACATGCAACATCATCATCATGCCCAACATAACCTCTAAGGCCTCTACAATCATCTTACATGAACTTACGGGAACTTCAACGTCAAAACTTACATCTGCACTATCCCCCGAAGGTTAATGATTGAACTACGCTTTTCCTCGGGTACAACGGCCCTATTCAGGGGCGTATGGACACCCTTTAGTCGCCTGGCCTCCATGCGACTAAACATCATGCGAATGGACCAATGCGGATGAACACCCATGCGAATGACCCCATGCGGATGGACTCAATGCAGATGAGTCCTTATGCGAATGGAGCTAATACGAATGGACCTCATACGGATGAACACCCATGCGAATGACCCCATGCGGACGGACTCAATGCATATGAAGCTAATGCGGATGAGCACTTATGCGACTGGACCCTCAATCGCATGACTTCCCATGGACTGGCCCCCAATCGTGCGAATGAACTCTCAATCGTGCGAATGAGCCTCAATTGCACCTCATTCGACCGTATGGCCTTCATTCGGTCGCCTAGCCCTAGCTGATGCATAATGCAGTTCATCCCGAACCCAATCTGCCATTTTCGACCTCAAAGCTCATCCAAACCCATTTTAAGCCCAAATCAACCATCCTAAACCTTAGGAATGCATACCACAACACCATTCAAGCACATACAAGCTCAAAAGCAAGATCCAAACGAATCATACACATACACACACCTACACAAACGGGTCAAACACACACACACTTCAAAAAACCCCTTCTCCTTCAAATTTTCTCGCGTTTTGGCAAGTTTGGTCCCCCGACTTTGGACTTTATTTATTTTTCTTCTTTCGTTGGCTCAAAAAATATTCGGGTCTTACAAGTCCAACCCCCTTATATAGGTTTCATCCTTGAAACTTGTTATTCCTCGAACAAACGTGGGTAATGCTGCCTCATCTCTTCTTCAGCCTCCCACGTAGACTCGGATCCTTTCCTGTGCTTCCACTGTACATGCACAAGAGGAACCGCTTTATTTCGCAGCCTCTTCTCTTTTCGATCGATGATTGCGACTGGTTGCTCCACATAATTGAGTCTTTCGTCTACTTCGATATCTTCCGGTGGAACAATCATATCTTCATCTGCCAAGCACTTCCTCAGATGAGATACATGGAATGTCGGTGAATTCCACTTAACTCATCCGATAACTCCAGTCAATAGGCCACCTCTCCTACTCGAGCGATGATTCGGAAAGGCCCTATATACCTTGGGCTCAACTTGCCCCACTTTCTGAATCGGATAATACCCTTTTAAGGTGAGACCTTTAACATAACCCGGTCACCCACCCTGAACTCAATTGGTTTGCGTCGTTTATCAGCATACGACTTATGTCTATCTTTGGTTGCCTTCATGAAGGCCTTGATCTTTTCAAGTTTCTCCGTCATAGCCTCGATTACCTCGACGCTCCCTAACTCCTTCTGACCAATATCAACCCAACACACGGGTGTTCTGCATCTCCTACCGTATAGTATCTCATAGGGTGGCATACCAATGCTAGCATGATAGCTGTTGTATGAGAATTCAGCTAACGGTAGGTGGTCATCCCAACTTCCCCCAAAATCAATTACACATGCCCGAAGCATGTCTTCCAATGTCTGAATGGTCCTCTCGGACTGACCATCAGTCTGGGGATGATAAGTCGTGCTAATGTGTAACCTCGTCCCCATAGCGTCGTGGAATTTCTTCCAAGATTTGGATGTAAACCGGGTGTCACAATCAGACACAATAGACACCAGTACACCGTGACGAGTTACAATCTCCTTGATGAAAAGACCCGCCAACCTCTCAGATGACTATGTCTCGCGGATCAGTAGGAAGTGAGCACTCTTTGTCAGACGGTCAACAATCACCCATATGGCATCATACCCTGTGGGGGTACTCGGCAGCTTCGTAATGAAATCCATGGTGATATGCTCCCACTTCCATTCTGGTATATCCAAAGGTTGAATCTTTCCATACGGCTTTTGATGCTCGGCCTTCACCTGTAGACAAGTAAGGCATTTACTCACATACTCCACCACGTCGCGCTTCATACTCGGCCACCAATAATCCTTCTTCATGTCTTAATACATCTTTGTGGCACCTGGATGAATAGAGTATCGAGTCTTGCGAGCTTCATCCATAATCTTCATGTGTAGATCTCCAAAACGAGGAATCCACACTCGTCCAAATCGGGTTTTAACAACAAGTGTGTTTTCACCCAAATCCGCAACCAGGCCTCTCATTCTTTCCGAGTTAAGATGATCTTCCTTCAATGCCTCATCTTGAAACTCTTTAACTTGCTTCATCACGTCAGAGGTCATGATTAGCTGATACGCTTTCACCCGAATCATTCCGGGTCTCTCTTTCCGACTAAGGGCATCCGCCACCACGTTGGCTTTGCCCGGATGGTAATGGATCTCGCAGTCATAATCCCTTATAAGCTCCAACCATCGTCTTTGTCTCATGTTCAGGTCCTTTTGGTAGACTTACCTATAGCGGTTTCTACATCAAAGGGAAAATCAACATGTCTACTACTAACAGGTAGCTTAGCACAGAAAGCAGCAGAAATAAAACTTTTACTGGCACCCGAATCGAATAACACGGAAGCTAAAGCTTGGTTTACTAGAAACGTACCTGACACGACATCAGGGTCCGTTCTAGCTTCCTCCTGTGTCATAGTGAATGCCCTGGCGCTCGCCCTTGGTCCTTCTCCTCCAGAGATCTTCACCCCGGAACCCTCAACCCTCGGGTTCTTACAGTCTTTACTCATATGGCCACTTTCCCCACAGTTTAAACACCTCGCAACCCTGCAATCTCTAGCCATATGACCTGGCTTCCCGCACTTAAAACAGACATTTAACCCCCATCTACACTCGCCATTGTGCTCCTTTCCACATTTCCCACACTTTTTCGATCACGTACCCAATGTGACTACACGACGATCGTCCCCCCGTGTCTTCTTGTTACCCATCAAGGCATCATCCCGACCAAAACTCATACCATTCCAGTTCCGATCACCACCACCCTTCTTGCTACCTTCAGCCACCACCACTACAGCCCTCTCATCATACAATCTCCCTGCTAAATCCACCGCCGACCTAAATGTGCTCGGTCGGGCGGCGATCATGTGCCTATGGATATCCGCCGACAAACCCTGAATGTACCTCTTGATCTTCCGTGACAGAGGCGTCACCTGATCCGGCACCAGACGTGCCATCTCGTTGAACTTCGTAGTGTACTACTGATGTGTCATGGTTCCCGCCTCTAACTGCAGGAACTCCCTCTCAACCTTGTCCATCTCCCGGTGAGGACAAAACTCCTCAATCACCAACTTCTTCAACTCAGACCATCTCATCCTCCCAATAGCTCTGCTACCCTCAGCTTGGACGATGTTGTCCCACCAGCATAAAGCCGAGTCTACAACAGAATGGGCAGTAAACTTTACTTTCTGATCCTCCCGGCACTCGCTGATATTTAACACAACTTCCATTTCTCTCACCCGTCGGTGAACAACAGCAGCAGTGCCGTTACCATCAAAAGTAAGGGGCTTGCATATTTGAAACGCCCCATAATTATAGCCTCGTGTCATCTCCTGCACGGGCTCTTCTTCCTCCTCCTCTTCTTTATCATCCGAGAGAACCGTTTCAGGCTCTGGTTGCTCCCGTCCTCCCGAGGACCTATTCCTTTCTTTCCTTTTCCCCTCCCGTACAGCCTTGATGACATATTTAACCCCTCAAATTGGGTTAAATAGCATTTCTTTCTTTTCCTTAACATTTATTCCTTCTTTTCTTGCCTTGTAATGTAAGGCCCCGTTCTCGGGACGCTTACAGCTAGTCGATCATTGCACATAAAGCATATAATTGCATTTATACATCATAAAAACATCGCACCGGAACGTTTAAAATAGACATCTCATTTCAATATAAAAGCTTTTACAAAATAATACATCGTAATCCAATTACAATCCCAAGTTGCATTACATCACAAAAGCATTATAAATATGGATGCCATCCAAAAGAGCTGAGTAGCCGCCTCGTGCCATCCTCAGCAACCATTACCTGCCAACTGGAAACATATAAAAGTCAGCGTTCTTGAGTGAGTTCTAGTTTTAAAATAAAACATACTTTTCTTTTGTTAAAACCATTCTTTACTTTCATGTGATCATACATCATACGTACACATAGATAATAACATTATTATCTTTATCTTTCATTCGTACGTTCATTACTTTCGATGACATGTACATTACCCCGAACATTATGCACAAAGCAGGTAACTGAGCCTGAGGTCTTTCATAGACCTCGAACATTGTGCACGAAGCTAGCTCCAGTACCTAGGGCAAGTACATTCATCACTTATCTTTTCTCTTTCACTTTGGACTAATGCCATATGATATACCCCGAACATTATGCACGAAGCGGGTAACTGGGCCTGAGGTCTTTCATAGACCTCGAACATTGTGCACGAAGCTGACTCCAACACCTAGGGGAAGCGGCAAGGATCTCATACATATGGTCAATCACAAAGATTGGACCCCAGTGTGCATCCTTCGGGGTAGCTAACCCGCACACCGTTGAGCTAACACCTTCATTGGGTGTGCACCTCCATACATGTGCTTGCCAGCCTTTCTTACATTCATTCATTCATTTATGCATGCATTCATTCATCATGTTCCACTTTTCATTATCTTCCACTTTACGTTACATAATACTTCATTTCATTAACATTCAACGTAAAGTCACGGGAAAGATAAACATACATCATAATAAGGAACATCAACATACACATTCATCATCATCATACAGGGCAACATCATACGTAACATACATCATGCATAAACATGCAACATTATCATCATGCCCAACATAACCTCTAAGGCCTCTACAATCATCTTACATGAACTTACGGGAACTTCAACGTCAAAACTTACATCTGCACTTTCCCCCGAAGGTCAGTGATTAAACTACGCTTTTCCTCAGGTAAACAGCCCTATTCGGGCATATGGACACCCTTCAGTCGCATGGCCTCCATGCGACTGAACATCATGCGAATGGACCAATACGGATGAACACCCATGCGAATGACCCCATGTGGATGGAGTCAATACGGATGAGTCCTTATGCGAATAGAGCTAATACGAATTGACCTCATGCAGATGAACACCCATGCGAATGACCCCATGCGGATGGACTCAATGCGGATGAAGCTAATGCGGATGAGCACTTATGTGACTGGACCCTCAATCGCATGACTTCCCATGCGACTGGCCCCCAATCGTGCGAATGAACTCTCAATCATGCGAATGAGCCTCAATCGCACCTCATTCGGCCGTATGGCCTTTATTCGGTCGCCTAGCCCTAGCTGATGCAGAATGCAGTTCATCCCGAACCCAATCTGCCATTTTCGACCTCAAAGCTCATCCAAACCAATTCTAAGCCCAAATCAACCCTTCTAAACCTTAGGAATGCATACCACAACACCATTCAAGCACACACAAACTCAAAAGCTCCCAAACAAATCATACACATACACACACCTACACAAACGGGTTAAACACACACACACTTCAAAAACCCGATTTTTAGATGTGTTCCAGCCCCAAAACCATTCAAAAACGTGTAAAAGAGGGGTCCTAGAACTCACACAAACGACCACAATGAGAAGAGCTTCGTTTGGACCCGCTACACGACGATTTTGCTCTTTTGAACCAACTCGAACCAACTTTTCTCTTTTTTTCTCTCTTCTTTCTTTCTTTGCTGAAATTTTGGAGATGTGGGGAGGGTGTGGGCTGCCCTCCCCTCTTATGCTCCTTCTTCTTCAAATTTTCTCGCGTTTTGGCAAGTTTGGTCCCCCGACTTTGGACTTTATTTTTTTTCTTCTTTCGTCGGCTCAAAAAATATCCGGGTGTTACATGTAAGATAATCGGGTGTTACAAGCCTGCACTTGGGTATTCCACCATGTTAACGCTTTTCCCATCAGTGAACATGTAGCATACTTCACCTTCTGATTTTTAGCATAGTTGTTGATGTCCATCACAGATTCCATCTTCTCAATCCAACGGGTCAAGGCAATGGCTCCACCTTTTCCATCAAGCTCCTTTAGTTTACAAGTGATGAACTCCTTGTATGTACAACCAACCCTTCCTCCATTGCCATTCCTATTCATATTTCCATTACAGTTCGCATTACCCATTCCACCTCCTTCCCCATTGTTATCTCCACCTCCATCTCCATGTCCGTTTTCATCATTCTCTTCATACCCGCCACTTTCATCATTATGTTCGTTACCCTCATTACCATCCCCATTATTGTGATTCATGATGTTGTCACTCACCTGTGCGACTATGGTCGGGATGAGTGCTGCTAGTTGTTGAGTAATCATGGCGGCTATTTCAGGGTTTCCAGCTCCTTGATTATTACCACCCTGCCCACCGGGAAGACCAAATGAAATCTAAATATCCGCATTTGTTCGTGGATAGAGCTTCAAGATCTAACTCCAGTTGATTTTCGGGACGAAATTCTCTCAACTAGGGGATACTGTGACATCCGTCACTATCGGGTCCGTCAATTGACTTGAGCTCGTTAATTATCCTCGTGCATTTATCATTCCTTTTCGTAATTAAATCGTTTTCAAGTCGAATCTCGTCATATTGCCTTGAGCGTTAAACCTATAATATCGTAATTAAACTACGTAAATGCAAATTCCTTTTATAAATCACTATTCAAATAATTATGAATAACAATATCATTATTATAAGTACTAAAACTATTGTTATTAATCCTAAAATTAATATTATCGTTGTATTATTATTATTAAATTATTTTATTGTTATTATTATTATGTTATTATTCTTATTTTTTTATTTTTTATTTTTTTATTTGTTTTTGTTAATTAGTCTAAGGTTTGAATTGTCAATTCTTTAACCTTGGAGGACTTTAAGGCAAATGGGTAATGTAATAAACCCTTGCCTCGGCTCTTCTCATCCAAATCGTAACCCTACTGCCGCACTCCCCCTCCCCTCTCGTTCAAGCTCTCCTCCAGCCAAATTCCTCACCATCGATTGTTGTTTTGCGACTCCGTAATTATTAGAAGGCATTCGCTTCTCCTTCATACCGAGGTAACGGTTGTGGTTCTCCGTTTTAGTTTCGGTTGTTTTGTCAGAGCTCGGTTCCGAGTTTGACCCGTACGTGAGTGTATACGTTTTATCTGGGAGGAGTTGTTGGTGTATATGTATATATATTGAATGTGTGTGTAAATAGTATTATGTAGGTGTGCTGCATATATATATATATATATATATATATATATATATATATATATATATATATATATATTGTATGCATGGGTGCGCAAGTTCTATATGTATCTATATATATGTCGTGTTTGTGTGTCGTGTATACATACATATATATATGGTGTTGTATGGTTGCCTCATGTGCGTGTGAGTGTGGTTTAAGTAAAGCAAAACACAGCAGCACACGGCTGTTGTGTGCGTTGAGATTGGGCGTGTGCTTTCGGTGTGTTTGATCGTCGCCATGGTAGCATGTGGTTTCGCGATTGACCGTGATTATACATGCCGTTGGTTCGCATGTATGCATGCTCCCAGGTGGATATATGTCCGAATGCATTATATATATATATATATATATATATATATATATATATATATATATATATATATATATATAATTGTGTGCGGTAAGGGTGTGAGTTGTGTTTATTTGTGTGGTGTTTGCAATAAGAGTATGTAATTGGTAAGTGTTTTGTGTGTGAAATAAGTGTGTATAGTTTGTGCGTGTGTAATGTGTGAGTGTTTGTAAGAATGTGTGTGGTTTGCTTTCTATTTATTGTTATTGTTATTGTTATTGTTATTGTTATTGTTATTGTTATTTTTATTGTTATTGTTGTTGTTGTTGTTGTTGTTGTTGTTGTTGTTGTTGTTGTTGTCGTCGTCGTTGTTGTCGTTCTTGTTGTCGTTCTTGTTGTCGTTATTGTTATCGTTATTGTTATCGTTATTGTTATCGTTATTGTTATCGTTATTGTTATCGTTATTGTTATCCGTTATTGTTATCGTTATTGTTATCGTTATTGTTATCGTTATTGTTATCGTTATTGTTATCGTTATTGTTATTGTTATTGTTATTGTTATTGTTATCGGTGTAGATAGTGCACTTGGTACCGTACAAATAATGTCTCCAGATCTTTAAGGCAAAAACCACTGCACCCAATTCTAAATCATGGGTGGTATAGTTCTTCTCATGAACCTTTAGTTGTCTCGAGGCGTAGGCTATCACCTTTTCTCGTTGCATCAAGACACAACCCAATCCTTGAATGGATGCATCGCAATACACCATGAAATCATCAGTTCCCTCTGGTAGCGCTAATATCGGGGCAGTACAGAGTTTTTGTTTTAACAATTGAAAAGGTGATTCTTGGCTCTCACTCCATTTGTATGTCGCTCCTTTATGAGTCAAGGTCGTGAGAGGTTGAGCGATCTTAGAAAATCCTTCTATGAATCGTCGGTAATATCCTGCTAATCCCAGAAATTGTCTTATCTTGCTCGGCGTTTTGGGTGTAGTCCAATTCTTTATCGCCTCAATTTTGGCAGGATCAACATGTATCCCTTTCTCATTAACAATGTGACCTAGAAATTGCACTTCTCATATCCAAAAGTCACACTTTGAGAATTTGGCATACAACTGCTCATTTTTCAATAGTTCTAAGATCATTCTTAAGTGCTCTTCATGATCCTCCTTGGTCCTAGAATATATCAGTATATCATCGACAAACACAATGACAAACTGATCAAGATAGGGTTTGCACATGCGGTTCATGAGGTCCATGAACATAGCAGGTGCATTAGTCAACCTAAAAGGCATGACCAAGAACTCATAATGACCATAACGAGTACGAAACACAGTCTTAGGGATGTCTTCTTCTCGAACTCTAAGTTGATGATAACCAGATCTCAAGTCAATTTTCGAATAATAGCTCGATCCTTGAAGTTGATCAAACAAGTCGTCGATACGAGGTAAAGGGTATCGGTTCTTGACTGTTACTTTGTTTAACTCTCTATAAACGATGCACATCCGGAATGTGCCATCCTTCTTTTTAACAAACAGAACAGGAGCTCCCCAAGGTGATGTGCTAGGTCGAATAAAGCCCTTATCTAAAAGCTCCTGAAGTTGTGATGACAACTCTTGTAGTTCGTTCGGTGCTAATCGATAAGGTGCCCTAGCAATCGCGGCTTTGCTGGGAGTCAACTCGATTTGGAATTCCACTTGGCGGTGAGGTGGTAATCCAAGAAGATCCTCCGAAAACACCTCTGGAAAGTTGCGCACTATGGGAATGTCCCCTATTCTCCTTTCTTCCGTTTGCTTATCAGTTACGAGTGCTAGAATAGCCACACGACCCTTTCGTAATAACTTTTAGGCTTTCATGTATGAGATGATG
>BJCM01207715.1:0-16701 GCA_018326385.1 Flaveria bidentis
TCAAGCCAAGCTAGTAATAGTTGAGGCTCAAGCTAGGAAGCATGCTATTTTTGAGCAAAACTTCCAAGCCATTCTTGCATCATCCTCTCACTCAAAACTATGTTATCAAAACAAAGGTGGGTTGGGAACCAATAAAATTGCTCCATCACACTCTTATGAGTCTATTAGACAACCAAGGTGTGGTATTGAAGAGCAAGAGGTTCCATCTGCTGACCCACCTTCCCATGAGTGAAAGAGTGATGCAACAATGGAGACCAACACATGGAAGAACCAGGTAATTTTACCACTCTCACCTGTGATGATCAACCCCTGACCACCAAAGCCAGAAGAAGCCGAGCTAAGGAAACTAGAAAAACTGCCAAGAAAGTGCTCGAGTCCAAGCTGAAATAGACCCAAAGCAAAAGGGTGTGTTCATTTTAGCTGGATTTTAGGTGGTAGGAAACTCTGATTCAGGAAAGGTGTGTAGTACCAACACTCCTGTCCTACCAAAGGATCAGAAGTTAATGGGAAAGATTGCAGATGAAGAAAAGAAAAATAAGAAAATGAAATCCTCAAGTTCCTAGAAAATTAACATTGCATGCATAATGTGTGGTCTGCATAACCACATGACCAAAGATTGTTACTTCAATCTTGCTAGCACAAATTATGCAAATAATGTTAAAAGAGGAGTAGTCAAGGAAGGTTTCACATTTGGATCCTATCACATGGTTCAAGTGTTAAAGAAATTGTCTCGGAAGCAAAGTTTCTTTTGGAAGAAACTCATTCTTTCGAAGGGAAAATTGCTTCGGAAGACAAATTCAAGAAAACTCCAAAGAACAAAAGAGTTCCTTTGAGACCTTCTGAGAAAAAGACTAATTCAGAGAAAGGTTGTGAATGTCTCTTCCGAAAAGAAGGAAGCTTCAGAAGAATGCCAAGCTGCACAAGCTTCATCAAGCTCGTTTTCTATGATCAGCCAAGGGATGGAATGGAAGATCAAGGAAGATGTTACAGCCCAAACCTCTTCTTCAAAGATATCCATTGAACCCCCATGCATAAACTTTGGTTCAATTATGTCATTGGAAAAACCCAAGACCAACAAGGCTTGGGTTTCCAATCAAAACATAATCTCATGTTATGTGCAGGGACATCCACATGACAAGAATAACAATATATGGATTGTGGATAGTGGATGCTCCAAGCACATGACAGGGAATAGATCTCTCCTTCAATAGTTTCAACATTTTGATGGAGGTCTTTTCCAGTTTAGAGGTGAGGCCAGAGGATATATTTATGGCAGAGGGAGTATATCCAATGGTAATTTAAAAGTTGACAAAATAAACTTTGTCAAACAACTTGAACACAACCTGTTAAGTGTTTCTCAATTCTGTGATCAAAAGCATCAAATGCTCTTCACAAAGCATGAGTGCATTATCCTCAAACCCGGGATGACAATTCCTCAGGAATTGATGCTTCTTAGATCTCCCAGGAGAGGGGATATGTACAAGCTAGATATGAATAATGCTTCCCCACTGGGTGAAGTATCATGCTTTCTTTCCAAAGCTGATAGTCATGAGTCAACCTTATGGCATAAACGAATATGTCATGTTAATTTTAAATCAATGAATAAGTTGGTTAAAAAAATTTGGTACATGGTTTGCCTAAAAAGGAATTTTTCTAGCAAAGATAACCGTGTGTAAGCCTGAAAGAGAAGCAACACAGGACATCTTATAATTCCAAGGTTGCTAACTCTGTCACTACTACATTACACTTATTGCACATGGATCTTTTTGGTCCCAGAAGTATAATGAGCATTAGAAGAAAATCATATTGCCTTATGATTATTGATGATTTTAGAAGATTTACATGGGTATTCTTTTTAAGAACTAAAGATGAAACTACAGAAACTTTAAAATCTTTTATTCTTAAAATAGAAAATCAAATTAATCACAAGGTTAAGATAATCAGAAGTGATTAGTGGACTGAGTTTAAGAATCAAGTTCTTGACTCATTCTGTAACTCAAAAGGGATTGTTAGACAATATAGTGCTCCCAAAACTCCTCAACAAAATGGTGTTGCAGAGAGGAGGAACATGACACTTATTGAGGCTGCTCGAACCATGTTAGCTAATTCAAAGCTGCCTCTAACATTCTAGGCAGAGGTAGGTAACACCGCATGCTATGTGCAGAATAGGGTTCTCGTAGTTAAGCCACATGGAAAAACCCCTTATGAGCTATGGAAAAAGAGGCCACTGTTCATTGCCTTTCTAAGGTCCTTTGGCAGCAGGTGTACCATACTTAACACAAAGGACAATTTGGCAAATTTTTCTAAAAAGTCAGATGATGCTATCTTTGTTGGATATTCCTCTAACTCTATTGCTTATAGAGTTTACAATATTAAAAATCAACAATTTGAGGAATCATCCAATATTGTTGTTAATAAGCACATTTCTTGTGTTAAGTGGAATGACCCTGATCATATTTTTGACTTAGAAATGTTTCCAAACTATTCTAAACCATCTTATGAGAATGTTTTAGCTAGAACAGGTACTCCAAGTGACTTTGATGATGATCAACTATTTGAGTTGCCCAGACCTTTTCCAAGTTCTTCTACAGTCTCTAAACATCAAGCTCCCATAATTGGTAGATCTGACAACATGACTATCTCAGGAACTAGTTAAGCTTCAACCAGTTATCAGCAAAGTGACTCTCACAACTCATCAGCTGATAATAAACAACACCAAGCTAATAGAAGTAGCATTTGGAAGGAACATGAAACTGTGAATGCAACTTCTCAACCAACTAACATTGATGATATTTCTCCTTCATTCAATCAGTCCTCACTAAATGAGTGTGAAACATTAGCTGGACCAAGTGTTCAAGCTCCTGAGTAAAATATGTCCAATCCGGATCTATCTTTGTAACTGGAGGTGATTCTCTGGCTTATGATTCACAACACTCATCCAGTTGAGAACATCATAGGAGAAGTCTCTGAAGGTATGAGAACAAGGGGACAAACCCACAATAGGAATGTCTGCCTGTACTCATGCTTTTTGTCACAAATGGAACCCAAAAAGGTAGAAGATGCCTTAAAAGATAGTAGTTGGGTTGAATCAATGCAAAATGAATTGCTTTAATTCAAGAGATAAAAGGTTTGGTACCTTAATCCACTACCATCTAGTCAAGTACCTATAGGCACCAAATGGTTATTCAGAAATAAGAGAGACGATAGAGGCTTGATTATCAAGAACAAGGCAAGATGGTAGTTCAAGGATATACTTAAGATGAAGAAATCGATTATACTGATGTCTTTGCACCTGTTGCAAGACTTGAGGCAGTTAGGATCTTCCTTGCTTATGTTGTATCCAAGAACTTTACTTTCTACAGCTTGATGTCAAGTGTGCCTTTCTATATGGGGATATAGATAGGGAAGTCTACGTGTGTCAACCTCTGGGATTTGAAGACCCACAACACCCCAACTATGTGTGCAAGCTGGATAAAGCTCTATATGGGCTGGATCTAGCACCTAGGCTGTAGTATGAGACTTTGTCTCAATTTCTCCTGAAGAATAGATATACTAGATGTATCATTGATAAGACTCTCTTCATAAGGAAGTCTAGGAAAGACATTTTGCTCGTCCAAGTCTATGTTGATGACATCATATTTGATTCTTCAAATGATCAAATGTGCAAAGACTTTGAGAGCATTATGAAGAAAAAGTTTAAGATGAGTTCCATGGGAAAAATGGACTTTTTTCTTGGAATTCAGGTGAAACAGTTGAAGAAAGGGTTCTTCATAAATCAATCTAAGTATGTTAATGACATTTTAAAAAGATTTAAGATGAAAGATTATTAGCCGGCCAAGACACCTATACCCAGAAACCATAATCTCTGTCCTGACTCTAAGGGGGAGGATACTAATCAACATCAGTATAGGGCAATTATTGGTTCTCTGATATATCTCTCAGCAAGTAGACCTGATATAATGTTTGCAACTTGCATCTGTGCAAGATATCAAGCTGCTCCAAAGGTCTCTCACCTAGTTGTTGCCAAGAGAATCCTCAGATACCTCAAAGGAGCACCTAAACTAGATCTCTGGTATCCAAGGAACAACAATTTCAATCTCTATGGCTATTTAGATAGTGACTATGGTGGCTGCAATATCAACAAGAAATCCACATTAGGAGAATGTCAATTTTTTGGTGGAAGGCTTCTCATGGTAATGCAAGAAGCAATCTTGCGTTTCAACATCTACTGCTGAAGCTGAATACATTGATGCTGCTAGTTGCTATGCTCAGTTGCTATGGATTCAGAACTAGATGATAGACTACGGATTCGACTTCATGAGTACTCCTATCCACACTGACAACAACAATGCTATCTCCATAACTAAAAATCCAGTAAAGCACTCCAAGACAAAGCACATTGATATCAAGTATCATTTCATTAGAGATATTCATGAGAAAAGTCTGATCAAACTAATCAAAGTTGACTCAAATGAACAATATGCTGATTTGTTCACCAAGGCCTTTGATGAACAAAGATTTAAGTATCTCACTATGACTATTAGGATGATAAATATTGATTAGTCTATCTCATTTGAAAACCTTTTTTAAATGTGTAAAGTCTTTTGTCAAAACAATCTAAGCCCTGTTACAATATGTCTTTTTAATCTAAGTATAAATCCTTCCGAAGAGGAACTAACCCTCGGAAGATGTCATATATATCTTCCGAAGAAAAAATTCTCCAAGGAAAATTTTCTTCTCGGAAGAGTTTTTAGTCTCGGAAGAAGCGATTGATTGCTTGTCAGGACCGTGTACGTACGGAATACTAACTGATAATGCGTGAAACTAGATCAAATAGTGAAGAATCCTATTTGATTGGTGATCCAATCAGTGAGAACGTTAACCCAATTGATATAAGAATAAAATAAACGTTAAGAATGAGTAGGAATCGATCAAGAACGAACTATGAAGTTGGATTAGCTATCTTGGACGTTTTGGACGGCTAGGGTTCATGAAATTATGAAGTATTCTCAAGTGTTCTGTTTTTCCTCGAATTAAGTGGTATGTATAGGTTTGTAGTTTCCATTCATACGACTGAACCATTAGCATGGTTCAGTCGTGCGACTGAATCATGCGATTGAGTCATACGCATGACTGAAGCTTCAGTTGTGCGACTGAGTCAATCTTATGTCTCAATCATATGACTGATCCAGTCTCCTGGTTCAGTCATGCGACTAGTCCATAAGCATGATGTATTCATGCGTATGGTCCATAAGTATGGTCCATTAGCATGAAGACTCATCCGACTAGGTTGAACATATTTCTCAATCATTATTGAATAAGAACTATGTACAATAACTTCAAACCTATATAATAAGTTCAGCCGTATGAATTATACTCAACACAATAGTAATATGAAATAAATAAACATTAATAAGGATCAACCACATATTATATATCATTTAATCAATTCATTACATATGTGTAAGACATGAAAGACTTTTACATTAAAGCTCATAAACTAGGAACATGATGTATCTACAAACTCCCCCTTGGCCCTAGTTTACTCTATTATCTAACACTCTTTACATGTTCTTCGAATTTCTTGTATTTCTCCTCTTTTGTAACTCCTGCGTGTATTTAAAATGCAAAGCAGAGTCTTATGACGTGTTGAAACTGGAGAGCTTGTACAATATCCTACGTGTCACTAAACAGTGGCCACTTGTATAATGTGTAGACATCTTCAGCTGACAAGTTGGTAAGCCACATTGGGTCGAATACCCTGATACTCTCTATTTTTCCTTCTCTATTCAGAACTATGACTGCTTCACCCATCCTCCAATCGTAATTCCACCATTTGAAATGTGGAGTGAAGTCCTGAGGCATTTCCCGTAAGGGAATCTCTGACATTGTGCGTGGAGGACTCCACTTCAGCATGACCTTAGGCTTTCCAGATATAGGATCCACTTTAGACCTACGAATGTACCTCTTCGGTTGTTGAGGTCTGAAGTTTACCCATCTGGCGTGGTATTCCTTCTTTAATGCTTCCTCAAACCAACTTGGCATCTTTCTTGGATTAACATACAATAGATCTAAGCATGCCAGTCGGTTGAGCTCAAAACCAGGAAGAGTCTTCAGATCATGAGGATATCTGAAGTACTCAATCCCCTTCTCTCTCTTTACAGCATATACGTCCAAATCTTCAAAATAAGCCCACGCTATAATCTTGCCAGACACTTTCTAATGTCGTTTGACTCTATAAAGCTTTGTGTAGGCATTCTGCTTTTGGGGCGTGCGTTGGGCTTTCATTTCTGCAAAACAAGCTGCCCATTCAGCTTTCTTGATATCAACGTTTGCGTCTGAAGCTTGGGCTGTGCTTTCTTATTTCTCTTTTTCTTTTTCCACTTCTTCCAACTTCTCAAAAGTACCACTGTCGAATGTTTCACCCAAGTTGGGGATAACATATCCTTCTGAATCAGTGTACTGTGGATAATAATCAGCAGTGACATCCTCTATCTTGATTTTATCAACATCGTTAAGCTTATCGTCACTTGCCACATCAACTGTAGGAGCATCTTTGACCAACTCATCAGGATTCAGCCTGAATATTTCAGCAAGTTGTTCATCCGTGAGGTCGTGTATGATCTCTCCCTCCTCTGGAGTGTAGCTCATAGATCTTCTGACTATCCCTTGCAAGTCAAGAATCATGGTTAATTGAGTCTTGACCTGCTGAAGGGGTTGGACATCAAATCATCTGTCTGTTGAGCTTCATTTGTTTGATTAGACAATAAGCATATCACACATAAGTCACTACATGAAACATTAAGACATAACCAAACATAAATGATCAATAATTACATTAATGTAATATATAATTCAAGTACAAAAGTTTTAAATACAAAGACATCTAATCATTACTTTTGTCTTGTTCCTTTTGTTCTTCAGCAGGAGGAGCAGAGGACGAGGCTCCTTGATCTTGGCTTCGTTTGGTACGCCTCTCTTGAGCTTGAGGAGAGGCTGATGCAGCAACATCACCTTCCTGATCATCATAGTCCTCTCTATCTTTCCCGCTTGGTCCTCCTTCACCAACCTCCTCCTCAGAGTCTTCTTCATCCTCCTCCTCCTCCTCCTCCTTATCATCATCATCACCATCATCACCATCCTTGATCTTTAATGGCTCAGAATTTGATCCTTTGAGCTTTAGGAGAATCTTCTTTTTCTTCTTCTCAAGTTCCTCAATCCTCTTTAGCGAAGCCAACACCAGCTTATTTTGACTTGTAAGCGCATGGTGGGCTAGGCCTAATGCCCTCTCGTACTGAGCACTTTTCTCGCTCAGATGCACTATTTGCTTAGCTTGGGCTGTATTTACCTCCATCATCTTGGTTAGCTGAGTAGCCCTTAACTCATCAGTGGCAAGAAGCCTTAGCACAATGCTATTGAGGTTAGCAAGCTGTTTCTCTAACCCGATGTGGGGTAGAGTGGGTCCAACTGCGAATGTAGAGTGGGTGGAGGGACCTGCTTGGTGACTGGTGGTGGTAGTAATGGATGTGGTGAATATGGGAGGTGAAGTGTGAGTGGGATGTGGTGGAATAGCTGTGGTAGTGGTGGTGGTAGTGGGAGAAGTGGTGGTGGTAGTGGTGGCTGTGGTTGGAGTAGTGGTGGCTGTGGTTGGAGTAGTGGTAGTGGTGGTTGCTGCAGTGGTGGGTGTGGTTGGAGTAGTGGTAGTGGTGGTTGCTGCAGTGGTGTGTATGACAGTGGTGGTGGTGGTAGAAGAAGTGATCAAAGTAAATCTTGGCCTCTTGCTCTTCATCCTGTAAGGTGGTGCCATCCTCTTCTTCTTGGAGCCCTTTGCCATAGGTGTTCCCCCTAGGCTGCTGGGCTGGTCAAGGGTGTAAGAAGGATCAGTGACATCGGTAGCATCACCCCTTGACTCAGCCTGGCATCCACCAACCACCTTGATCCCTCTGTCAGTGGCCACTACTCGGCTCCCAACCGTCCTCACTAGAGGCTCATCATCCGACTCCTCTTCTTCATCTATCAGAAAGTCTGGGTGGATAGCAGCCTGCTCAGATCTACTTGCAACAAAAGAAGTAACAGGTGGAGGCTGTGAAGATATAGTAAAAGTATCGGTGGCCTGTGGAGAACTGGGACCTGCATCTCCCCCACCCTGACTGTCATTATGGTCATCATCATCGTCGTCGTCTTCTTCTGTGGCTGCCATGATCGGCTCAGTATCATAATCACTGTCATCGTGATTCCATTTCTTGCGAGCAGGCGCCACGTAGTCTTCATTGGCTAGATGCCCAAACAATCTCCTGACCGGGGGCTTCACCTGCTTCCCCCGGTATACTCTCATCCTGCCTAAGGTGGTATCATCCATCACCTCAAGCACCACTGCATCATCTCTCTCCTTTGGCAACATAGGAAGCTTCTCATCTATGATCATCTGTAAGAAACGTGGATACATACAAAAGCCTTCCTTGCCTTTAGCCTCAAGCTTCTCGATCAGATAGGAGAATAACATGTGAGAGAAACTGAACGGGTGGTTCAGTACCAGTGCAACGTATGCATTCTGGATTTGGTTGGACATCTCGTCAAATCCTCCACGCCTGGAGGCTACACACTTCAGGATCACATGTGCCAAATACTTGAACTGAGGGCACATGTTGCTCTTGTTCAGTACGTCGACATTGATGTTCACCAGCGTACTTGATCCTCAGAAAGCATCCACGAACTATTAGGGGATGTAGCTTAGTCGGGTCGGCTCCGTCCTCACCCAGATCTAAGACCTGCCTTAGATCACCCTTAGTAATCTCGATCTCTTGACCAAAAATGGAGTTCCGTATACGGTGTGGCTCAACGAACCTGTCTACCCTGGCGCTTTCCCAGAAAGCCTGCTGTATGGATCTGTAAAGTGTGCATGGGACTGAGATGGCCTTGAAGATCCTTGATCTACGAAGAAAGGCAATAATCCCTGAGAACTCAGAAGCATTCCTGGATATAGAATCAAGGTGATCTCATATGTTGTGCTTAGTGCTCATAGTCCACCTATCAACCATGTTGCTACAACACAAGAGACATATATGTTAGATTTATGCATCACAAAAGACAGTTGAAACTTAAACGGTTTTTGATCAATCTGGTTCAATTGTGCGATTGAACCATAAGACTGAGTTCAATCGTGCGATTGAGCCTGCGGCTGAGTCCAGTCGTGCGATTGAGCCTGCGGCTGAGTCCAGTCGTGCGATTGAGCTTGCGACTGAACTAAGTCGTGTGTTAAGCCATGTGGTTGAGTCAGTCGTGCGATTGAGTTACCAAATGATTCATTCGTGTGATTGAATTGCACGTCTGGCTCAATCGTGCGACTAAAGTTCATTCAGAGTGTCTATTCGCACATGACTCTGTTCGACACCCTGACCTTGAATCTAGGTCAAACTTTGGATTTTCCTTCGTGTTTAGACTCATTTGACTCGTAGGGACTCTAAATAGCACCTAATGTCCTTTAAATAAACGACTTTGTCCAGTTTAGTGGTCTATTTTGAAGAGTTAAACTCATTTCTTGATTTTAATCAATTCGGTCATTTAGGGTTTGATTTCACCATTCATTATGTTCGATTTTAATCACACAATACCTGTAGATGATTAGCACAATCGTTAGAATCACAATCAGTAATAAATGCGAAGGAAATTTTGGTAGTGTTCGCGTATGAGATGTGTTTGAGGGCTTGAAGGGTGGTAAAGAATGCGACAGAATAACCTTTCTATTTATACTATTTTAAAGTACAGTCATGCGACTGGAACCATACTCATGCTTCAGTCGTGCGACAGAACCTATACTCATGTTTCAGACGTGCGACTGAACCCATACTCATGTTTCAGTCGTGCGACTGAACCCATACTCATTCTTTAGTCATGCGACTGATTCATACTCCTTCATCCATTTGTACGATTGGTTCAATCTTATGGTCCAATCGCATGGATGTATCATACTCATGGTCCAGTCATATGATTTGCTTATACTTATGATCCAGTCGTGTGACTGGCTCATACTTATGGTCCAGTCATGTGACTGGCTCATACTTATGGTCCAGTCGTGCGATTGGCCCATACTTATGTCCAATCGCGCGATTAGACCATACTTATGATCCAATTGTGCGACTGGTTCATACTTATGGGTTTGAGCTCACACATTTTCTAATACTTAACATTTTATCTTTTGATATTGAACATTATGACTGATGATCATCTCAGACATGACCTTTTTAATTTAAAACTGTGTGATCACCTCAGACGTGATCCTTTTAAATTTAAAGCGAATTGGTCACCTCAGATGTGACTCATTTTATTAACACCGATTTGTCACCTTAGACGTGACCCGTTTTAATTTTGAACATTTTGGTCACCTCAGACGTGACCCCTTTTGAGTGAGTGATTCATAGATTAAGTCTAGTTGTAGAGTCCGACATCTACGTAACAAAGGACTAGAAAACAAAAATTTAGAAAATAACTTGAAATTTAAAACAAAACACAACATATTTTTGTATTATTGATTTGAAATGGAACTAAACCTATTAGAGTATATCTAACTGATTTTACTTCCTGAGCAGATCAGCTTCAAGTTAATTTGATCATTTCTGGAATGATTCATTATGGAATCATATAGGTATATCGGAATCATTTGGGATATTTTATTAAACCATTTTGATGCTAGATTCTTGTTTTGACTGAGAGTCAGTAACACTTTTAGGAAATCATACTAGAGCTATAAGATACACACAATGATTTTGACATTCAAGAATTGCAGCTCATGATGATTGTCAGTATATTTGTTCACTTAAATCCATACATAGATTTTTGACACACATTGGTGATGAGTTAAGGTTTAATTATTTCAACAAGCATTTGTGGATCCCACACTTATATGGTAATCAATATTCCTCAGGAGATTTTTGAGCGGTCTACGGCTATATTTCAAGAAGAGACTATTCTAAGAGCTTTCAGAGAGATGCCAAGCCTCAGGTCAGTGCCACTGCACAGCAGAGAGGCGCAAACAACAATGAATTATAGAATATTTAGGTTATGCTTATCGTCAGGTCAGTGCCACCGCACAACAAAGAGGCACACAACCTATCTTCTTGTTAGAGCATTTATTTTTCTTTTGCACATAACGCACCAACAACATAAGTTATTAGCTTGATTGCATTCAACATTTTTTCCATGTGCTTTGATCATTTTTATGGCATCTGCACACATTTGTGGCATTTATTTTGCTCGTCATGCCTTATTGGAAATGCGTTGATTGTGTTAACCCGGGATAAGATGGGAACCCACAGCAAGTTGAACAACTTAGTTTGAATTTAAACCACCAATAAGGTCTACTCATCTATTGTGTTGAATCTACTGACACATCATATAATGAACTAGCAACCTCTAGGTCTACTTTCTCTATCTTAGCTCAGTAGTAGACTAGTTTTACTATCATTTTTCCTTTTATTTTGTTTAGACTTCTCAGACTTATACTTTGAATTTTGAATCATAATCATTTAAAATCTTTTAAAATCCCAAACAATTTGTTCCCTATGTACTATCATTTTCCATAAACGTTGAATCAGAATCACAGATTTGATTTCATTTCTTTTAGCTGAGCTGCCCTTCTCCTTATTTTTTTAAATAATTAAATACTACACGAATTAAATACTAAACTAAACTATTCTCCCCCTAAATTAGACTATTCTCCCCCTAAAATTCTAAAACCAAAATTCTATTTGTGTTTTTGGATTTTTAATACATATGAAAATAAATAAAATACAAGAAACTAAAAAATAAAAAAACATGTTGGACTATGCACTTTCTTCTTTCAGAATCACTTCACTTTTCTTTTTCACGCCATTAACCTCTAAAAGATATAAAAACCGCGGTTTATCAAATGCTTTTGTGTAAAGGTCGGGGCGTTGAAAATCCGTATTAATTTTAACAACATCGATTAATTGCTTTTCAAAACAGTCACATATAAAGTGATATTTAATACGGATGTGTTTTGTTTTAGGGTGTTGGACCGGATTTTTGGTGACAACAATAGAAGCAAAATTATAAACAAAAATAGGGGTGTTAGAAAATTGGAAACCGTAGTCGCGCATTTGCTGTTGAATCCATATGATTTGTGAACAACAATTTGCAACAGCAACGTATTTAGCTTCACAAGTTGACAGAGCAACTGGTGTCTGCTTCTTACACTTCCAGGTGACTAAGCGTCTACCAAGGAACTGACAACCCGCAGATGTTGACTTGTAATTCATCTTGCAACCACCATAGTTCGAGTCACTATACGCTATAAGCTCAAAGTCATCATCATGAGGATACCACAACCCGAGTGTTGGAGTACCCTTCAAATAACCAAAAATCCTTTTGACCCCAATGAGATGATTTACTTTTGGTTTCGCCTGATATCTGGAGCAAAGACACATCACGTACATGATATCAGGATGTGAGGCTGTGAGGTACATGAGGGATCTGATCATTCCTATGTACATGGTGGCATCAACCAGATCACCATTTTCGTCGGGTGTCACATCATGGTTCATGGCAAGTGGAGTTCCAGCTGCTGAAGCATTCTCCATGTCAAATTAACTAAGGATATCACCTACATACTTGGTCTAATGTAGGAAGATTCCCTTTGGTGTCTGATCCACCTGTAAGCCAAGAAAGAACTTCATCTCCCCCATGGCACTCATCTCAAATTCTACTTTCATTACATATTCGAATTCCTTACATAATTCTTCGTTTTTGGAACCGAAGATTATGTCATCAACATAAATTTGTACCAGCAGTAAATCGCCATCTTTTTCTTTGATAAACAATGTACAGTCTATCATTCCTCTGCGAAAACCATGTTTCACAAGATGAGTTGAGAGTTTCTCATACCAGGCTCTAGGGGCTTGATGGAGCCCGTAAAGAGCCTTGTCCAGTTTGTAAACTCTATCCCGATGATAAGGATCCTCAAATCCTTCCGGTTGACTAACATAGACCGTCTCACGGATTTCACCATGAAGGAATGCACTCTTCACATCTAGTTGATAGACTTTATCTTCATGTTGGATGCATAGGCTAGAAATATATGTATTGCTTCCATCCTTGCAATCGGTGCAAACACTTCATTGTAATCTATGCCTTCGACTTCTCGAAATCCTTGAACTACAAGTCGAGCCTTGTTTCTGATTATGACCCTGTGGTCAACTTTCTTACACTTTAAGACCCATTTAGTACCAATCAATTTAGCACCTTTTGGTCTGTCCACAAGGGTCCAAACTCCTAACTTTTTGAACTGTAAGAGTTCTTCTTGCATAGCACTGACCCATGCCTCATCGTTTAAGGCTTCACTTATATATTTTGGCTTAAATTGAGACACAAAACATCGATATGCACCATCGTGAAGATATCCCTTTTCCATTACCGATGCATAATCAGCTGAGTATAGCTGATTTCTGGTCTGTACTCCCGATCTAACATCCCCATTGACATTGTCCAAGGGATGATAAATATTTATTCGGGATCCAGGAGTGGTGGGAACAACTACCTCATTATCCAGATTGTGAAATCCTGGTTCAGTATCTGAAGTTGTTGGAGTATGAGGTTCTGACGTGTTAGAGGCATATGGATGTGATGCTTGTGTACTTTCATTAGTGGGAACCTGTTCCTCCTGTTCCACATTTGCAGTCTCAACTACTTCATCATCAGAAGATGAGTCGCTTACATCAAGTGCTCCCCTAAGGATTAGACGAATCGGCTAATGGAACCGATGTCGTTGAATCTTGTGGTGGTGTTTCAGAGCATCGTACATCATTTTAGTCGATAATTCATCATCAAGAAGAGAGATAGGGAGGTTGAAGGACTTACAGAATCCATCATAATCGAAGAAAAATGACGGTCCTTTTCTAGTAAGGGGTGGTGTATCTTTGAACATCAATGTTGCACCACACTTCTACCAAACCCGTTGAGTTGCTATAAACTCTCTTGTCCGGTATACTATATCTGAGAAAGATACCTTCTTCAGCCTTCTCACTAAATTTCCCTTTCTGAGTTTTCTTTAGTAGCATGCACGGTGCGTCAAACGGTTCTAGATACTCCAAACTAGGTTTCCGTCGTTGGAGTAGTTCATAACATGTTTTCCCATGTCGTTTGACCACTAAGACTTGATTGAGTGTGTAACAGGCATTAGCCACTGCCTCATTCCAGAATTGAATAGGCAGTTTTGAGTCGGCTAACATTGTTCTAGCAGTCTCTATTAAGCTTCGATTTTTTCTTTCAGCAACGTCATTCATCTGTGGAGTGTAGGCAGAGGTAAATTGATGAACAATTCCTCTCTCTCTACAGTATGCCTCCATCAACTGATTCTTGAACTCAGTTCCATTTTCTAATCGAATCTGCCTTACTTTTAGCTTGTAGAGTGATTCCTAAGTAGTAACTAGCTTTTTGAATGATTCAAAAGTTTCTAATTTAGCTTTTAGAAACATCACCCAAAAGAACCTTGAGTAATCATCCATTACTACATAGCAATACAGATCTCCAGCAATGTTCTTTGTACTGAAAGGACCAAACAGATCCATGTGTAGAAGCTTAAGAGGAAGATCAATTGAATGAACTTTCTTCACCTTGTGAGCCTTCTTGGTCTGTTGCCCTTTCTTACATGCTACAAAAAAATCCGGAAGATGGAAGTTCTTGACAGTTACTCCATTCACTAAATCATTTTGGACTAAATGATTCATCTTCTTTGGATTAATGTGTCCCATTCTCCTATGCCAGGAGATTGAATCCCTCTCAGTTGCCTTTGACAAGAAGCATTGAACTGTGTGATCAGTTGTGGAGGCTTTTGATAGATTCAAGACATACAAATCGTTATATCTTGTAGCTGACATAAGAACTTTATCCTCCTCAATCACATAGTCTTCTTCAACATGTAACACTTCTTGTTGTCAAATACAACTTTAAATCCTTTATCACATATCTAAGAGACTGAAAGTAAGTTGTTCTGTAGTTGCTGAACGTAGTTGACCTTGTCAAACTTAATTTTCTTGTTTCCCACTTCGCCTTGAGTAGTGATGTAGCCTCCTTTATTCCTAGCAAATGAAACATGCCCCCCTTTAATTTGTCTGACGTTGAAAAGGAGAGACGAATTCCCTGTCATGTGCATGGACGCCCCACTATTAATAATCTAGGTATTAGTGATAGCGCTGTAGCGGACACCGTGCACATTTCAAGAAACTTATTATTTCAGATTTGGGACCTAAGCCTTAACTGGCTTTGGTGACCTGGATGAATCACAGATCATAAACTCAACCCATTTTCCTTTATAGGATGAGGGCATATCTTTCTTCTTAATATTCTCACTATCAGATATTATACTTGATTTTTTTTCATAAGCCAGTTTTGTGTAAGGCCTGTTTGTGATAAATAGATGACTGGCTTATTGTTTGAACTTTAGGTTCACTAATACTCTTAGGTGGAGTATTAGATCTCGATTTAGAAAAACTTTCTTTTGTATCCAAAAGTTCAAATTTCTTTTTAGGAGTCTGATAATAAGGACAATTAGAAGAGATATGTCCTCGCTTTCCACTATTGTAGCAAGATCTTCCTTCCACAGATTGAGGAAATATTTATGTGGGTTTGAGTTTTGTAAAGGTGTGACCTTTGTCTGTTTGGGTTTTGCCATTTCTCTATTAGATGTTTCATCCTTATTAACAAACTTAATTGTTTTAACATTTTGAACATCTTTAAATTTCATTTTATTTGGACTTTGATGATTACCACATTTATGGTTAACTTGTTTAGTCAATTTAGGTTTTGATGTAGACGTTTATGACCCTGACCTTACATTAACCCTTTTAATTTCATCATCCAAATTCTCAACTGGCATTTTACCTTTAGATTTCAAAGTTGGCTCCTTTTGTCTAGTGATCTTCTGTACAGGTTTGACTGTGGAATCGGGATCACTAACCAGAGGAGTAGACACCACATGATCCTTAACTGGGTTGTCATTGACAGGTCTACATTTTGTATTTAAAAGGATTTCATGTGGTGGTGCAACTACTTTGTACCCCAGAACTTCCCTATTATTACGTTCTTTCACAAAGTTTTAAACTATATGAGAAGAACTAGCCCAACTATGTAGTTTTTGTTTTAACGAATTTACCTCGACTTCCATGACTGCTTTTTCCTTTTTGGTCACTTCTAAAGAATTGAAATAAAACTTTATATCATTTGATTGGTTTAAGGCAACAACCTAGGTTTCCCTTAGTTGTTTCCCCAAAAGTTCAATCTTTTCTTTAAAACTGCACTCATTTTGTTTTAATATACGATTAGCTTCAGTGTAGAGTTGTAAATCATTTACTAAGTTATCAGTATATTCTAATAACCTAGCAAATTTCAGATCAATGCTTTCTCTAAAGGGTTGTTTGTTTTTGTCTGACCGGGCTGACCCGGCTGACTCGGTCAGCGGGTCAGCCCGTTTGATACGCGAATGGAACATCTGACCGGGTCATATAGTCTGATCCAAACTTGAAAAAGCAAGTTGCTGACCCAACACTCTCCCCTTCCTTCTGAAAAAAATAGCCCCCCTACCTTGATCGGCGCCCTCTTCCTCCCCCTGAGCTCTCGGTCGGCTTCATCCCCTCCCCCCGCGCTCTCGATCGGCCACCTCCCCTCCCCCTGCGCGACTTTTCCCCTGCC
>BJCM01207720.1:0-25631 GCA_018326385.1 Flaveria bidentis
TACAATGAGAACCTATATATAATACTACCTACAGCCAGATATACTTTGATACCAGCTGGGATCCTATAACTAAAGCCTATACTACAAGACTACAGTTTAAGGTATCTCAGATAAAGTCTTATCCGAGATATGGTAGTCAGGACATGTCACTGACTTACCTTTTGTCACCAACTAAAGTTGGTAACTTGTACTATCATAAAAGGTGAACAGTGGAATAAATTATGGTCAACTACATGGCTCTTTAGGAAGATGCCATGTAGTATCAGAGGTCTGCAGCCTAGTGTCAGGGACCATACTTGTGTCCACTGGTTCATAGTAGTGTCTTCGAATGTTAAATGACTTCGGAAAAACAAGTACTTCCGAAGCCACTTATACTTCGGAAGAGGCTGCTTCTTCCAAGGCTTAGGAACTTCTTCTTTTCTTCATACTTCGGAAGTAGTCTTCTAATTGTTCTTCTAAGACTTGATCTTCAGAAAGTCTTCTAATTGTTCTTCTAAGACTTGATCTTCAGAAGCATGCTCTTGACTTCGGAAATAGAGTTCTGTCTTCGAAAGTTGATCTTTCATTTTGTCTTCGGAAGAACTTTACAACCTTCGGAAGTTCCATGATAAGCTTCGGAAGCCTTTGCATGTAGCACCAAAATTATCTAAGTGATTTGGTTTTGGTTGCACCAGCCTTCTTCTTGATCCAACATATCTTATATAAGCTATTAGGATGATTAACGTTGAGTAAGTTTTTCTTGTAACTAATTCATATTATATCTTAAAATCTGTATGTCCTAAGTTGTCTAGTTTATCACCTTAATAAGCTCTTGTTTTCTCTGGATAAAAACTTTTTGAAGACTTTCCTTAGAATTCTAAAAAATCTTGATCCTTCGGAAGATATGCTTTTATCTTCGAAAGAAACTTATGCCTTCAAAAACAAATAACTGCCTAAGTATTTTTCCTTCGGAAGAAGTTTTTGAAATATCTTCTGAAGCTTAACACCTTTCTTAGGCACTTATATATTTTCAAGGACAGTTTTCGTCTGAAGCAAATTTACTCTCGGAAACTTTGTTCTTTATAATAAAACATCCAAGTCTTAATTTTTCTTCCAAAGCAAAATTTCTCAAAACTCTTCGGAAATTCTTCCAAAGTCATTTTAGCTTCAGAAGCTTTTTCATTAAAACTTCCGAAGACAATTTTCCTTCGCAAGCTTTTTAACTTTGAAGAAAACTACTTTTTGAGCAAAAAGTAAACTACTTTTTAGAGGTGGGACTGACATACGGATTTCAAAGTTTATCCTCTTTCATTAACTTTGTCTTAAATCCTTTTCATATATAAACCCAACGGTTTCCCCTCTTTCTATCATCTTCATCTTTCCTCCAAACTTAAATTCCAAAATTTCACTCTGAAACTGCCTTCGTTCATCCTTCCTTCATCTTTAAGCTTTCTCACAATGGCCAACCTTAACCGAAGAAATGACCCTGATTTCTCCATGCAGTTACACAGGCAACACAACCAAGTTGCTCTGTTAAACTCTGAGAAAGATTCACATTTCTCAGAGGTTTTCCGTTTCTTGGCTTTATCAAACTACTTCACCTCCCTTACCATTGATCCTACTCTGTATGAGGATCATCTGCTTGAATTTTAGAAGACCTACCAAGAGGTCGTTATGGATGGGGAGAAGGCATTATCTGCCACCGTGCAGGGGAGAACAGTCTTCATTACTCCGGTCGTCATCAACAATCATCTTCAGCTGGATGATGAAGAAGGTGAGGTGTTCTTCCCAAAAAAAGTTGTTGACCACTCTTTTGAGTAGATGGGCAATGAGGGAGATTTCTCTGTAAAGACCTTCAGGAAAGGGAAGGTCTCATCCAAGTGGAAATACCTGCTTCATGTGGATATCCACAGCTTGTCAAACAAGCATGGAGGGTGGGACCAGATTCCTGAGGATCTCTCTTTCATAGTACATGGGATAGTTCAAGGAGTCATGTTCAGGTACTCTCAATTTGTTTATACTTATCTACTTGCAAACTTGGACTCCTTAGAGTATTACATGTTCCCTAGCTATGTTCAATACATTCTTAATTATGAACTGGGCTCACTGTTAAGGGGAACAAGTAATATTCTTAAACTGGGACCGATGAAGCCCGAAATCTTTAAAATATTGAGGAAGCTAACTGTTGGCTTCTCAGGGGTAGAAACAGCCCTTGTCCAAAAAATGTTAGAGCTCATTGCTCAAGGTGATAACCTAGCAGCACAAACTAGTGTTTTAATCCTAGCCCCCTTTTGAGATTTACATAAGTCATCATGTTTCATCCCTGATATAGTCCATTTATCGAACTTTGACTGAAGTTTGCTCATTTCAAATTCAGCAAGTACAACCCTTTTAGTCAAAGTGTTAATTTCAACATCTTTCCAAAACTATTCGTTTTAAGTGATCATTTTCTTTAGGAGCCTTGTTTAATTTAACAAAATATTTAGACTCGTTTATTTTAAGTTCCTCATTAATTCATTTTAAATCTTTCTCATTATCAATTAATAAATGTTTAGCTTGATAAACCCCAAATAACCTGATTTTACATGCTGAAGAACACATATCCTGAATTACCTCATAAGGAAGTCTCATCACCACCTTTATAGCTGCTAAAGCTTTCTCGCATTAGAACACCGAAGTACTCAACTTGTTTTTCTCGATAGTGGTAGCAACATCATCTTTTTCTTTTTCTTGTTCGATAGGTTGACTTCCTTCCTTCCTCATCTCCTCAACTTTACTTTCTTTCACCCTGTCATCCTCCTTCACCTTCATAGACACTTCAGCTTCATCTCTAAGTTCTTTGAACAGATCAAATTCATCTTTATAGTTCACCTTCCTCTTTCCTTCCACAATCTCAGCCACTAGCGCTTGGTTAATCTCTTCTCTTGTCTCTTCAACTTCAGCATTCCAATCAAAATTACAAATCAAAGCTGTCTCTTTCTTATGACTCATTTCCTCTTTACTCTCGCTTAAAACTAGTCTTGGAACTCCTGAATGACTAGGATTAGTGACGACTGGCAATGGACATTCATATTTGAAGTGTCCCAACTGTTTGTAGTTAAAACACGTCAGCTTAGACTTATCAAATCCCAGTTTGGAGTTAGAGCTTTGATCTCCGAAATTCTTTCTTCCAGCGCGCTCCATGAATCTTTGGGCTCTAAGTGTCAACATTGCCATTTGCCATTGAATGTCAATCTCTTCAGGATTATTAGGGTCCACCTGATACATATCCTCCATCATCATCATTTTGCCTTTCAACTCCCCTGCCACTAAAGCTTCATAACTCTTAACAAACATACCAAAAAGAGTTATTGTCTTGGATGGAACTGAAGTCCAATATTTGCTTTCAAGTTAGCTTGATCTCTCCTAGCACTACCACAACCTCTAGAATAATCACCAGTATTCACTCCACCTTGACAAGATGCCTGCATTGGAGAGCTTGCAGTGGAAGACAATAATGCAGTATTTTGAGTGAAACCAAATGTAGGCATCATGGTTTGGTTGAATTCCTTTCTCTTCTTGTCTAACTCGAAGGATTTAATCTTATTGATGATGTCCATAAGCTTGTAGTCAATGAAACCTCATTCCTGCTTTTGCATTCTCGCCTGTAGGCTCCACTAAGGTGGGAGAGAGTCTAGCAACCTATTGACTTGCTCACTATTGGAAAGTTTTTCATCGTATTTCTTCAGTGTGCTTGAAACTGTCAGAAAACAATTTGTGAGATCTATGAGACTCTCATTCTTGTATCCCACAATGGAGTTGAATTCCTTCTCAGCTTGAATACTCTTGTCTTTCACCAACTCATCGTTACCATCATAGAACTTACATAGAGCATAGAAGAGAGACTTAGCATTCTTATGCTCAACGAATCGATTATAGATGTCTGGTGCAAGACATAAAGTTAATGCTCCAAAAGCTTTCTAGTCTCGATCAATCAGCTTTAGATCCTTCTCGTTGAATGTGGCTAGGTCCTTGTTTTGAGATACAACATCACCAACAGTGACAACTGGTATGTGTGGACTAGAAATGATAGATTCCAATTGATTGTGGTCGGTGTAGAAGAAAAAGGTTTTGAGACATCTTTTCCATTCTTCGAAGTTATCCCCGTTTATGAGTCTCGAAGGTCTAATGGTAGCTATACTCTCAAGATCTACAAGGGTGAGGGAAGTCATCTTTGACATACTAGTTTCATTGAAAAAGAAATAATTTCATAGAAAAATGGTAGTTTCGTAGAGAGGATTAGTTTCGCTGAGTCGCTATAGTTTCGCAGACAATTTCGGCAACAGTTTCGCTAGCCAAATGCTTGAAACTTCTTAGTTTCTCCGACAATTTTGCATGAAACAAGCTTGAACTTTCGTTCAATGGTACTTTCGACAGTGATTTCGCTTGTAATATGCACACAAGAACTATTGAACTTTCGTTCAATGATACTAGTTTTGCTGGAAGATCAGCACAGTTTCACTGGATGAATTTGTAGTTTCACTGGATGAAGCTGAAAAGCTTATTCATCAAGAAATCAATCTGAAATCACCAGAATCTCCATGGATTTGAGATCTAATGATTAACAGAGCTTTCCCAACCAAAAACAAGCATAATTCAATCAAATTCCATATCAAATACACTCGAATTTGATCTAAGATTGAGAAAAAATTGATATTGAACAAAAACAACCAAAAACCTAAACAAATCATGAGCACTAAGGCTCTGATACCATTTTGTTGGTCCATATGATCAATTTGTAGTCAAATGAGATGTTGATTTGTTCAATATCAGATACAATATAGAGATAACAAAGATGAATAACACTAAGAACAACCACAATGTCAACAATATGAACAATAATGATTAATACAATCAATAATAACAAAGCACACATGTATTAAGTGAATAAACTACTTACAAAGGTCTCTTGCAATAATGAAAATTGATTAGGGTTTTGCAAGGATACCCAACAATGAACACGATCAAATCTATATATAACAGTCCTAGTTTCACAGACAGTTTTATTGTCAGTGAAACTATGCTGCTGAAACTATACTTTCACCCGGCAGAAACAACAGTTTTGCCGATTGAACTAAACAACTGACTATGAGCGAAACTATAGTTTTTCTCATAGTTTCGCTGGACTACAAAACTAAACAAAATGAACAACATTCAAAAGTAAACTAATATTTAACCTATTACAAAGTAATATAAACATAATCTAATATAAGTTGAGTCCAACCTATACTTGATCTTCAGAATGTCAGGTTGGAAAAGTTAAAGATTTCTTGTTGTCCCTTAGACCTAAAGATTACCAACACTCTTCTATCGGCGTTATACCTCCATCCCATAATTTGATTCTTAGTAGGGTGAGATGGGGTAGGCATACCCCTTAGAATACCCTCCTCAAACTGACTTTGTATAAGTGAGTCCATATCAATATGGAGTTGAGGAGGTTGTTAAGTATGGACAAGTAAAAGTAAGGGTGATGAATCCTCTATGTCTATACTTTGAAAATAACTCATAGGTTCTGTGATTGTAAGTAGGACTTCCTCCATTTTTGTGGCCCTAGTTGAGTCCTCCTAAGTGGTCTCTCAGCTAACTTGCACTTAAGATCGGTGATCTCAAGTTGCTGGTCATTGACCCTCTTTTGTAAGGTAGTGACCTGAGATTCTAGGTGACTAACCTTTGAGACTAAATAGGTGCAATATTTAGTTAGTTTTTGCACCTTTAGTTTCAAACTCTCCTCATCTTCATCCGAAGAATCAAGGAGATGAAAAAATAGGACCAAAGTCTTCTTCCTCATCACCTACACTAAGTTCTTGGTTGCTAGATTTCCCTTGCACCAAGACAACTTCACTTGATGTGTTAATGGGATGGGTTGACATGGTTGAAGTCTTAAAGATGTAATCACTAGCAAAAGTAAGAGTCTCTTCCATATAGACCTCCTTAATAGGTCAGGGAGATCCACCTTAGTTGTAGTTGGATGATCTGGGCTAGACATAGGTGAATCAGGAACACTCATATATCCTTGAGTAAGGGTGGAGAAAAGAGACTCATGGTACTCACTGAATCCCTTGTCTTCGTTATCATAGAATTTAAGGTTGGCTATAGGTTGATTAAGGACTAGAGGTTGTTCATTAGAGTTTTAAGACTCTAAGTGAAGGCTTAAGGCTGGTGTTAGTTTAGTGAGCTCATCAGGATAAGCATACGAAACCTAAGCACTGATCCTTGAAGTGATGTGAGTGGTTTGGTCCTTAGGGGAAGTGGGAGCCCTAGTTTCCACTTCCTCCTACATTGGTGAGGATATAGGGGCCTTCATAACCTAAGTAGCTTGTGTAAGGGTTTGTTTGGATTTTCTAGAGTAGGTGATGGTTTTTTGAGGTTGTGAGGTGGTTTAGATAAAGAAGGTGTGGGTTCAATACTAGCTGGTGCTACTATGTTCTCACCTTGAGCAATGAGCGCTAACATTTTTAGGACTAGGTATGTTTCTACCCCTGAGAAGCCTATAGTACCCTTTCTTTTGTTTTAAAGATTTTGGGCTTCATATGTCCCATTTAAGAACAATACATGTTCCCCTTAACTCTAAGCCTAGTTAAAGTTTAGAATATGCTGAACATATCTAGGGAGCATGTAATATTTTGCAATTTGATCCTAACCATCATGCTTGTTTGATAAACAATGAATGACCATATGGAGGAGGTACTTCCATTTGGAGGAGACCTTCCCTTTCCTGAAGGTTCTTACTAAGTAATCACCTTGTTAGCCCATGTGCCTAAAGGATTGGTTTACAACAATGTTTGGGAAGCACAAGTTGTTTACTTCATCATTCAGCCTGAGATGGTTGTTAATTATGGCTCGTGTGATGAAAATTGTCCTCCCCTGCACTATGGCAGTCAGTCCCTTATCCCCATCAATAATGACCACTTGGTAGGTCCTCGAAAATTCCCAAAGTTGATCTTCATATGGTGGAGGATTTATGGTGAGGGAGGTGAAGTAGTTGGATAATTCAAGAAACGACAAATATCTAAGAAACTAGGATCTTTCTTAGATGATAACAGAGCAACCTGATTGTGTTTCTTGTGTAAATGCATGGAAAAATCTGGTTGGTTTCATGGATTAGGGTTGGTCATTTGTGAGTAGCTTTGTGATGAAGAATGTGTTGGATCTTGTATGCCCAAGACACATATAATATTGATGTGGTTAGTACGTTATGATCCAAGTCGGGTCATACCCAATAACAAGCTAAACAAACACCAATAAATATTTGTTTGTTGATGTGATCAAACAAATAAATATTGACACCAATTTAGAAAATGGGCTTCCTAATTTATTGCTTTTGAAATAGAAAAAATTATATGGATAATTGGTTCATGAGAAATTATTTGTATTATTATTTAAGTAGGTTAAATAATAACAAATAATAGTGTGTTAAAGTTAAAAATTTTAAAGGGGTTTAATTTATAAACTTATGGGTTAAAAAGTGTAAACATTTTATAAAATTAAATGGGTGGGAATCCATATTTAATTAAATTCAACCACCCCTTGCTGGTCTCCTTGGGATTCCTTTTGTCTGTTTTAATACAAGACTTAAACCATTTTTACACTCCACAATATACACACACTCTCTCACACACACTAAAAGACTATCTCTTCTTCTTCATGGCTGATTTTCGGATATGGAAGAGGTTCGTTGGCTGAAATTACGAGTTTGCAAGAAAGCATAAGAAAAAGAGGCTTGGTGTTCAACTTCCTAACAAATTGGGTGTTTGTAAGGGCTTGTGGGTATACTAGCTTGAGGCCTTCTCCTTTGGAGGCTTGGATTCAAGAACATCATCATCTTCTCTATCGAATTCCATAATCTTCTTGTTCTTACACAGGTTGTATTCTATGAACACCCTATGGTTGTTTATGTTTGATAGCATTTCTTTTCACATGTATTTTATCCTTTGTTTTTGGGTTTGTTATGTTGGTTAATAAATGGCTTATTTTCAGAATATAAACATGTTTTATATGTTCTTATATCCGCTGCGTTTTGTTTAAATGGTTAAACAATCTTTGATAAACATGTAACAAACCCATCAATGGCATCTAGAGCTAGTTATGTGAAAAACATGCTACAAAAGTCCAAGATAAGTTAGTTTTGTTGGACTTTTTCAACCCATTAGGGGCTGATTTGTTATGGATATATGAATCTCATGTCGTTCAAGTTTTATTTACATGCTTTAGAATAAATCTTGAAAGATTAAGTCAAGTGGTTGATTATGTTGTTTGGACTAAAAACCCTAAAATCTTAGTTTATGTTGGTTGAAATTTTATGGGTTAAAAAGGGAGTTCATTTTGTTCTTGAATATTGTATTTGGATACATGTTTTGGTGCATAACATAGCCTTGACCATGTGTGCTTTGGATTTGGTTGAATGTTTGTCATGTTTGGTTTTGTTCTTTCAAAGGGATGTAATAATATTTTGTGTTTGTATTTTTGGGTTGTAATTTATTTATTCTTTGGTTATGTAATAAATATATTAGGAGCATTTCTTTTATTAGAAAAATTGTATTAGGATATAATTTTGTAAAAGAAGATGCACAAGTTGGAGACCCAAAGGAAGACACTAAGGAAGGACACAAAAGACATGGACACTTGAAGCATTTGGATGTGGATTCAAGTGGGAGTTCATGGACACATTTTGATGTGTTATTATTAACCCTTAGGAAATACCTAATAACAACACTTGTGATGGCAAACAAGTGTAGACAACTTAGTGGCTATGGTTATGCACTTGTGACTGTATGGTTATGCTTGTTTGGTTGTTTGTTTTATGATTGTTGTTTGATATATGGATACGCTTAACAAACTACATAACAAGCTGAAAATTGATTGTTCTTTATCATTAAGTGATTAATAAAAGGTTATTAAAAGGCTTAATGATTTTAATAAAAGGGTTTTTATTAAAAAAGGAACCATAGGGTATCATGTGTTTGAAAGTATGCAAATACAAGGTACATAGAGTTTTCTAAACTAGAATTATGATAACTTAAAATTTCTTTTGAAAACAAGTTTAACACCATCCTTTTGCACAACACTTGAGTCACTTTCAAAACTCTTAATGGGATAAAGGTCACCTAACCATTTTGAGGAAACTTGTGATTTGAGGTGGGAATACCATATTTGTGGGATAAAGGTCACCTAACCACTTATGTTGGAAAAACTCACATGTGTGTGTAAGTAGGGTGACTTGATTTGCAACCCATGTTAAATGGATCACCTATAATGTGGTTTACAAATGGTGTTGATGGGATTAACATGCAGACTATACATATGATGTTTATGTCGATCCCATACCTCTAGAAGTTGCAAAGAGTTGCAATTGTCAATCGTTGACTACCTTGTTAATTTAGATAATTTGATAAAGGTCACCTAACCAATATTTAAATGTAAAGTTGGATTCTAGAATTTTAATTTGTGTATGACACATAAAGGGAATTAATTATAAAAATATGATAATATCAAAAATACTAAAATTGGACTTTGTTAAATTTTGTAGATGGCCACCAACAACAATGAAAATAATGATATCTCGTCCGCTCACTCATAATCACTAAGGACCATTCTCCAAAAGGAGCCTCTAAACAATAATAACTTTATAGATTGGTTTCGAAACTTGAGAATTGTTCTCAAGCAAGAGAAACGGTCGTATATTTTAGACGATCTGATTCCTGAACAATCTAATGAGGATGATGAGGAGGCCTATAACAATTGGGTGAATTACAATAAGGACTCGGTCCAAGTGTCTTGCCTAATGTTGGCAAGTATGACTCTGGATCTCCAAAAGGAGTATGAACATCACGGAGCATACGACATGATTACCCAGTTGAAGGAAACGTTCCAACATCAATCAAGGTAAAGCACTTCAAAACGATTCGAGCACTCCATGCTTGTCATATGGATGACACCCAAATCTGTGTCATCTTATGTGCTTAAGATGAAGAGCCACATAGACCGCCTCGAAAGGATGAATTGTCCCGTCTCAAAAGAGTTGGCTACGGATTTGATCCTCAACTCTTTGTCAAAAAGGTTTGACAATTTCGTTATGAATTATAACATGAACGGGTGGGACAAGAACATAATTGAACTTCACTCTATGCTCAAAACAGATGAGGCGGCCATTGGTAAAAAGGTTTTACCCATTCTCACCATCAATGAAGGTGGGAACAAGAAGAGGCATCACCCCGCACCCAAGGAAAATGTTGCCTAAGGTAAAGGGTACGTCAAGGGGAAGGGAAAAGGATTGGTAAGAGCACCACCACCAAAACTAGTGGAGAAGAAGCAAAAGGTTGCTTCAAATGACCCATGCCTTAAGTGTGGGGAGATTGGACATTGGGCAAGAAATTTTCCTGTCCATCTCAAAGATGTAACGCCCAGAATAAAGTCGAAATGAGCCAGTTAATAATAATGGGCTTAGCCAAGATTATTTAAAGAAAATGGCGGGTAATGGAGTATGGACCGAGTAGACCTCACGGGTTATGTGTTTGGCGAGTTTAAGGTCCCGAGAACGCCCAGTATATATAAACGGATCAGCTTGAGCAACTCTCATTTGCAACTCAACACCCTAGTTCTAGAGAGAGAAAGTGGAGAGAATTAATGATTCAAGGCTTGGTTGATCACGGGATTGAAGATCGGTGTTCGTGGGCATCCAAACAACAAGAAAATACCACGAATCCAGGTAAGAAACATCATTTAATCGTTCCTTTTGATGTAAACCCGGATTCTAGGGTTTGGGGTTTTTTAAAGTAGCAAAGATTCATCCAAAACTCACGTTTTTGTGTAAGAAAATAAAACTTTTGCATGTTGACCTGGCAACCCGGCCCCAACCAGGGGCGTTGCCCCTTGGACCCCACTAGGGGTTGCTGCCCCTAGGACCTCGCTGTCAGGGGCTGCTGCCCCCAAACCCCTGCTATCCCGCGGAGGATCGGTTATGTTTTATGAGGACCTATGCTTGTGGTTCATATGTATATGTATATGAATGTATGATGCATGATGTTTATAATGCATGATGTTAATGATGATGTGTGTTGGTATATGTTATGTATGATGATGTGTGATTGATGATGATGATGATTATGTATGATATGTATAATATGTTCCTTACTACGTATTATGATGTGACCCTTCGTGGTGTGATTATGATAATGAACGTAAAGTATTATCTTAACAAAGTGAAAGATTTAAGATAATAAAAGTGGAACATAATGAATGAACGAATGAAAAGTCTTGCAAGCAAATGAAAGGAGGTTCACAACTCATTGGGAGTTGTTAGCTCAACTGTGTGTTTATAGCGTGCGATCTTGGCTAACCCTTAAGGGTTATCACATAGGGGGAGTTAGTCTATATGACAACTCCATACGTGCGATATGTGTGATATGAGGTCCTTGTCACTTAACCATAGATGATATAGCTTTGTGCTTAAGAGGGGGTTAAGTACATGACAAGACCTAGATAGAAGTGGAGAGATAATAAATGTTTGAAAGGTGCGACAAGCACGAAATGTGCGAAACATGCGAAATGTACGAAACGAACGATGAAAGAAGATAATAATTATTTCCTTGATGTTCGTATGATGTGTGATCAAGTGCGATAGAAAAGAAAATGTTTTAACGAATGAAAGGTAATATAATGTTTTTGTAAAACTAGACCTCACTCAACAACACTGACTTTTATGTGTTTCTAGTTGGCAGGTAATGGTTGCTGAGGATGGCACGGGGTGGCTACTTGGCTCATTTTGGATGGCATTCTTTTGTATAATGTTTTTGCATTGTAATGCAAACAAACGATGTTTTGAAATGGATGTTGTATTATTTTGCAAAAGCAATTATAATGAAAATTTTGTTTTAATGTTTCTGTTGCAATGTTTTATTAAAGTTAATGTAATTATACATTTTATGTGCAATGATTAACCAACTGTAAACGTCCCGGGAACAGGGCCTTACAAAAGAGTTGCAAGCTAAGAGGGATGCCGGGCAAACCTCAGGAACAATTTCCATGATTCATATTGATCTAGATTTAATATCCTATAACACATAGGTATTGGATACCGGATGTGGAACTCATATTTGCAACTTATTGTAGGGGTTCAAAAGAAGTAAGGACTTCAAGAAAGGGGATGCTAGCCTCTACATGGGGAATGGGTCAAAGGTTCAAGTTGAAGACCGAGGGGACTAGATCTTGAAGCTTCCAAATGGTTTGGAAGCAATTTTGAACAATGTTTTGTATGCTCCTAGTGTGGCTAGGAACATTAATAAAGAAAATATGGTTATGTTATGACATTTATTGAAAATGAAACTCATGCTTCTTTAAATGACATCTTTTATTTTAAAGTTATTCCTATTAATGGTATTTATGAATTGGTTCATGGAAACACATTATATGATAGCTCATTGTACCAAACAACCACCAAAAGGCTCAAATTGGATTTGAGTAACACCTATCTTTGGCATTACCGTCTTGGTCATATAAACAAGAAGCACATACAAAAACTTCAAAAAAATAGTCTTTTAAAAGCAAGTGAATATGATTCATTTGATGTATGTGAATCTTGTTTACAAGGTAAAATGACTAAGGCACCTTTTATTGGCAAACCCGAAAGGGCAAAAGATTTATTAGGTATCATACATTCGGATGTATGTGGTCCTTTTAAGGCAATGACTAGCTACAATGAAAGATACTTTATTACCTTTACCAACGACTATAGTTGATATGGGAATGTGTACTTGTTAAGACACAAAGATGAAGCTTTTGAAATGTTCAAAATCTTATAGAATGAAGTAGAAAATCAAATCAGCAAGTTTATAAAAATTCTCCACACCGATAGAGGAGGTGATTACCTAAGTGATGCTTTTAGAGATCATCTTAGAAGTTGTGGGATTGTCTCACAACTATCTCCACCTGGAACAACACAACATAATGGTGTGTCCGAGAGGAGAAATCGAACTCTATTGGATACGGTTCGATCTATGATGGCTAGAAGCTCATTTCCTTTATCATTTTGGGGTTTCGCTTTGCTCTCTGCAGCCCGTATTTTGAATATGGCCCCAACCAAGAAAGTGGAAAGGACACCTTTTGAAATATGGCATGGAAGGGTTCCATCTCTATCATATTTAAAGGTGTGTGGTTGTGAGGCTTATGTTAAGACTCCCACCTCAAACAAGATAGAAAGTCATTCCACTAAGTGTATCTTTATTGGATATCCTAGAGATTCTATGGGATATTATTTCTATGATCCATTGGAATAAAAGGAGTTTGTTGCCAAGATGGCTGAGTTGTTAGAAGCTAAATTCCTTATGGAAGGGACTAGCACCAGAATAGTGGATCTTGAGTAAGATCATGAACCACAACCCGATACATGTTTGGTTGACACTAGCACTCAACATGAGGATGTTGAGGATGATCAAATGGTTGATCAATACACATGAAATGTTAGCAGATCTGGTAGAACTAGTAATCCACCTGAAAGATATGGATTTTTCATGGACGGATGCTATGTGGTAGATTCCGATAAACCAACCACATACCTTGATGAGATGTCCAATTTGGATTGTGACAAATGCCTTGAAGCCATGAATGTTGAGGTGCAATCAATGTATGACAACCAAGTGTGGGACTTGGTTGAACCACCTCTTAACTCCAAGATAGTTGGACGTAAGTGGGTTTTCAAGAAGAAAACCGACATGCATGGAAACTTGGATACTTATAAAGCTAGACTTGTAGCAAAAGGTTTCACTCAAACTCAAGGAGTTGATTATGATGAGACCTTCTCGATGGTTGCAATGCAAAAGTCTATTAAGATATTATTTGCCATAACTGCTCATTATGATTATGAGATTTGGCAAACGGATGTCAAAACCGCTTTTCTAAATGGATATTTATATGGTTCAGCCCGAAGTTTTTGTCGATCCAAAACATCCTAACAAAGTATGCAAGTTAAAGAAATCAATATATGGATTGAATCAAACATCAAGAAGTTGGAATCACCATTTTGATGAAAAAGTAATCAAATTTGGGTTCATTAAAAACGCTGATGAAGCATGTGTGTACAAGAAAGCTAGTGGTAGCATCATCACTTTCCTAATATTATATGTCGATGACATCCTACTATTTGGAAATGACATTCCAGCCTTGGAAGGTGTAAAAACTGGCTTGGAAGTTGTTTTTCCATTAAGGATCTTGGTGATGCCGCCTATATTTTGGGAATAAAGATCTATATGGATAGATCAAGGCGGTTGATAGGTTTAAATCAAAGTGCATACATTGATAAGATCATGAAAATGTTCAAGATGGAAAACTCTAAGAAATGTATCGTACCTATTCAAAGAGGAACGATATTGAGTACGACTCAATGTCCAAGCTCGAAGGATGAGCAAGACATAATGAAGGGATTCCGTATGCGTCTGTTATTGGGTCCATCATGTATGCAATCATATGCACTAGGCCGGACGTGTCATGCGCTTTGAGCATGACAAGCCAATACCAACAAAATCCTGGGAATAGTCATTTGATGGTTGTCAAGAACATACTTAAGTACCTAAGGAGGACTAAAGATATGTTCCTAATCTATGCATCTGGTGAGGAGGAACTCATGGTAAAAGGTTACACCGATGCGAGTTTCCAAACTGATCGGGATGATTCACAATCACCATCGGGATACATTTTCATCTTGAATGGAGGAGTAGTCTCTTGGATGAGCTCTAAGCAAGATGTGGTGGCATTATCAACTACATAATCAGAATACGTAGCCGCTTCATTAGCAGCTCAAGAAGCTGCATGGTTGAAGAAATTCATTGCCGATCTAGTGGTGGTCCCTTCCATTCAGGACCCCCTCGAATTTTTTTGTGATAACGAGGGTGCGATTGCTCAAATAAAGGAACCCCGTGCATATCAAAAGACTAGGCACATTGAACGGAGATTCAACTACATAAGGGGTGAAGTTAAAAAGGGAAAGATATGTATTCACAAAGTTCATACGGATCAAAATATTGCGGATCCGCTCACGAAGCTCCTTGAAAAGGCAAAGCATAAAGGTCTTACTTGTGCCATGAGAGTTCGATATCTTAGTGACTAGATTTGATCCTTTAATTTTGTATTTGGATATTGGAACCTTTTATTACTTGAATAAATTATTTGGTTACAATGTTTCAACCAATGTTCCTATTTTGCATGTTTAAAATCCATAAGTAAATTATTTGGTGAAAACGTCCGTAGTCATTCATACTTGTGGGAACAAGTATGAGGGTAAGACTATTATGAACTTGGATTGGTAGATATTCATATAGATGAATATAGAGCAAATGGTTGCTGCCAAAGTTTATAAATATTTGTCGGATACAAATATTGGATGATTCGTATCTCAAATATTACTACATGGGATCTTCCTGATTGATCATAAGTAATTTTGAGTAAAGAAAAATATCCTTTGGTATCCTCCGACCTGATATACATATTGGGTCTTGATATTCACCAATTATTACACTTTGACTTAGTTTTTGCTGTTCTGAAACATGGCAGTACGTAAGGCTGAATTCGGGTATAATACGAGGTGATTGTGAGAGACGTATGCAGTCAAGATGGGATTTGTCCCTCTTATTTGTTGAGAGTAAGATGTCTAAGGCTAGATAAAATTAGATCAATGGAGATGATCACTCTGTGTCTCTGGGATTTACATGACATATGTGACAAAAGGATAGATGATTGATTCACCTAAAACAATTCAACTAAGGTACTTGAAAGGGATGATGTTATTGAATGGCACTTAGTCATACGTATTAAAGGTAGTTAACCGTTGTTAGGCGGTATTTACTGCTTGCATCAATCTTCTTTGAATATTGTGCAAGTGTGAGATTGGTGGATCTTGTATGCCCAAGACACGTATAATATTGATGTGGTTTGTACGTTATGATCCTAGTCGGGTCATACCCAATAACAAGCTAAACAAACACCAATAAATATTTGTTTGTTGATGTGATCAAACAAATAAATATTGACACCAATTTTGAAAATGAGCTTTCTAAATTATTTCTTTTGAAATAGCACAAACTATATGGATAATTTGTTTATGAGAAATTATTTGTATTCTTATTTAAGTAGGTTAAACAATAACAAATAATGGTGTGTTAAAGATATAAAATTAAAAGGGGTTTAATTTTATAAACTTAAAGGTTAAAGAGTGTAAAACTTTTATAAAATTAAAATGGGTGGGAACCCATTTTGAATTAAATTCGTCCACCCCTTGGGTGGTCTCCTTGGGATTCCTTTTGTCTTGTTTTAATACAAGACTTAAACCATTTTTGCACTCCACAAAATACACACACTCTCTCTCACACACAAAAAGACTCTCTCTTCTTCTTCTTGGCTGATTTTCAGATTTGGAAGAGGTTCCTTGGCTGAAATTACGAGTTTGCAAGAAAGCATAAGTAGAAGAGGCTTGGTGTTCAACTTTTGTAAGGCCCTGTTCCCGGGATGCTCACAGCTGGTCAAACATCACACATAAAACATATATTTTGATGAACTTAAAAAAATCATTGCAACGGAAACATTTAAACATCCATTTCATTATAATCATTTTTGCAAAATAATAATACATTGTTGACTATTTACAAAACATTGTTATTTGCATTACATCACAAAAATGTCATAGTTCTATCAAATGGATGCCATCCAAAAATGCCAAGTAGCTGCCACGTGCCATCCGCAGCAACTTTACCTGCAAACTGGAAAATACATAAAAACTCACCGTTGTTGAGTGAGTTCTAGTTTTATAAAAACATTACGTTACATTTCATTCGTTAAAGCATTTTTATTACTATCACACGTGATCACACATCGTACGTACACATAGATATTATCATTATTACCATCTTTTACTGTTCATCATATTCTTTCTTTAACTCTTTCTTTCTTTACCACATTCTTTACCACTATCTGGATCAGTGACATTAGCTATGCCCCAAACAAATGGGGTACTGGGCCGAAGATCATAATTGACTTCCACTTCGCACATAGCCTGGCACCAACACCGAGGTGAGTAATCACTATAAACCAATTGTATATTACACCTACAACATTATTCATAACTCGGGTACTGGGCCGAAGATCATAAATGACTTCCACACAGCACATAGCCTGGCACCAAGTAATCACTATAAACCAACTGTATACTACACCTCCAACATTATGCATAACTCGGGTACTGGGCCGAAGATCATAAATGACTTCCACACCGCACATAGCCTGGCACCAGCACTGCGGTAAGTAATCACAATAAACCAACTGTATACTACACCTCCAACATTATGCATAACTCGGGTACTGGGCCGAAGATCATAAATGACTTCCACACCGCACATAGCCTGGCACTAGCACCGAGGTGAGTAATCATTATAAACCATGTACCAAATTGATGGACAGTCACAAAGACTGGAACCTCTGCGTGTATCCTTAAAGGTTAGCTAAACCATATGCAGTTGAGCTTACGGCATTTTAGAGTCGTACACCTCCGTACATTTTGCTTGCAAGCCTTTCTTTACTATCTTTTATTTTTAATGCATCCATTCTTACATTACATTCCTCTTTTTATTATCTTCTGCTTTACGTTACATAATACTTTTCATTTAATTCATTAATTATTCAACGTAAAGCCTCGGGAAAATAATCATACATAATAGGAACATAAACATAAACATACAACAATCACCATACAGGGCATCATCATACATACATAACACACATCATACATACCATCATGCATAAGCATCAAGCATACATCATATCATCATCATTCAATGCCCATCACATCATCTATGACCTCAAAATGTCAACTTACATAGTCCCCGGGAACCTCCTAAGTCAAGGCCTACTTAACACTTTTTTCCCAAAAAGTCAGAAAATATTCTAAGTGTTCATCCGCATTTCCTCTTTCTTCATCCACATTTCTTTTTACTCATCCGCATTTCTTTTGTTCATCCACATTAAGTTTTGTTCATCCACATTTGTTCATCCGCAATAAGTTTACTCATCCGCATTTCCTTACTCATCCGCATTTCCTTACTCATCCGCATTTCCATACTCATCCGCATTTCCTTCTCATCCGCATTTCCTTTCATCCGCATTTCCTTATACTCATCCGCATTGACTTATACTCATCCGCATTGACTTATACTCATCCGTATTGCCTTATACTCATCCGCATTGACTTTTACTCATCCGTATTAACCTTCATCCACATTAACTTCCATTCGCATGAACTTGTTCCTCCGCATTAACCTTCATTCGCATTAACCTTCATCTGCATTAACTTTCATTTAAATGAACTTGTTCATCCGCATTAACCTCCACGTTAACTTTCATCCGCATGAACAACAGTTGGACAAATTCTAAAACCTAGGCGTATGAGCTACTGTTTGGGCGAATGAGCAGCCCAGGTCACACTTAACATCAGATTCAGTCGACAAACCTCATCTATCATGCTCTAAGCTTAAATCATACATTGTAAGCCACAGAAACACAACCATAACATCATCAAACATGAACATAGTCAAAAATCAAACCATATCCGTCACATACACACATTCATACATATGGGTATAAAACCCAGTCATATAAAAACATACATTCATGCATTTCCAGTCCCAAAGTCAGTTAAAACATGTAAAAGAGGGGTTCTAGAACTCACCTTAGCAGCCTCTTCGGGTAAGACATCCTTCAAACCGGTTGCTACAAGTTCAACACCTAAAAACCCACCAAAACACAAACCCGAACACAAATAAACACACATAAGCATACAATCAAGTATGAAACCAGTTAAGAATATCCTAAACACATGAATTCTTACCTTGAATTCAATCTGCTGCCCTTGTTCTCCTTCAAAATCTGAATTTTGCACTTCCTCTCTCTAAACCATCCGAAAGAAATGGGTGAAGAGAGGGTGATAGGCAGCCATCACCTTTTGCACCAACTTTTTCAAACATTTTGTCCTTTTGACACTTTTTACCCTTCAACTTGTGTAAAATATATTTTCTTTCTTTTTCTTCACCTTATTCTTCTTTCTTTGTCTTTTATAAATAACCAGGTGATACATGTCCACTCCCCTTATATAGGTTTCGTCCCCAAAACCTGTATTCCTCAAACAATCATGGGTAATGTTGTCAGATCTCTTCCTCTGTCTCCCATGTATACTCAGATCCCTTCCTGTGCTTCCACTGTACACGCACAAGAGGAACCACTTTATTCCATAACCTCTTCTGTTAACGCCAACCAATAGGCCACCTCTCCTACTCGAGTAATAATTCATAAAGGCCCTATGTATCTTGGCTGCATCTGGTGCACTTAATCCCATATAGATAGTGCCTCCATATCTTTAACGCTAAGACCACGACTGCTAGCTCCAAGTCAGGAGTGGAATATTTTTCCTCATGAACTTTCAACTTTTGGAATACATAGGCTATAACCGTTACTCTCTGCGTCAACACACATCCCATCCCCAAGTCACATAAGAATAAACTACTAAATCTTCGCTTCCACCTTTGCCGGGTCCACCATAATCCCACCGGGATTCACTACATGACCCGAAAACTGAACCTCGCGCAACCAGAATGCGCACTTGGAGAATTTAGCATATAACCTCTCCCTCCTCAACATCTCAGACACCTCTCAAATGTGAGCGACATGCTCATCCTCACTCTTGGAATAAATCAAGATATCATCGGCAAACACAATCACTGATTTATCCAGCATCGGCCGACACACTCGATTCATCTGGTCCATAAAAGTAGCTGGCGCGTTGGTCAAATCAAAAGACATAACAAGAAACTCGTAGTGTCCCTAACGCCTGCGAAAAGCTGTTTTAGGAATATCTTGCTTCTTAACCTTCATCTGATGGTAGCCAAATCGAAGATCTATCCTTGAGAACCATCTGGAACATTGGAGCTGATCGATCAGGTCATCGTTCCTTGGCAATGGATACCGATTCTTGACCATCAACTTGTTCAGCTTTTGGTAGTCAATGCACATCCACATACTACCGTCCTTCTTCTTCACGAATAAGACCGGAGCACCCCAAGGAGAGATACTTGGTCTAATGAACCCCTTATCAAGCCACTCCTGCAGTTGCTCCATCAGTTGCTTCATCTCAGTTGGAGCCAACCGCTACGGTGCCTTAGCAACAGGTTGGGCAACCGGTATCAAGTCAATCTGGAACTCATCCCCGCAGTCTGGTGTCACTCCCGGTAAGTCTTCTGGGAACACCTCTGGGAAGCCACACACAACCTGTACGTTAGACAGTTGTGGTGTTGGCATATCCACATCTTTCACATAGGCCAAGTAGGCACTACACCCATGCCTCATGCACTTTCCTGCCACCGCCATCGAACTCACCTCCAAGGTAGACGTAATTCGATCACCATAAACTGTCACAAAACTCCCGTCAGGTGCTATCAACCAAATCATCTTCTTCCGATACACGATATTCGCCTCGTAGTCCGCCAACCAATCTGTTCCTAGGACTACATCGAACCCGCCTAACTTCATCACAAATGGTCTAACAGGAAAACTTATGACCTTCTAGTTCTATGTCACAATCCTCTATCATCTCAAAAATCTTGGTAGACTCTCCTATGGCATTTTCTACATAAACTCCTACTACTAATAGGCAGTTTAGCACAGAAAGCAACAGAAATAAAACTCTTACGAGAACCAGAATCAAATAACTCATAAGCAAGGGTTTGGTTACTAGATACGTACCTAACATGACATCGGGGTCCGTCCTAGCCTCCTCATGCATCATCGTGAAGGCTCTTTGCTCGCCCTTTATCCTTTCGTTCCAATTATATTCTTCTTCGCTCCTGAACCTTCAGCCCTTGGCTTTTTGCAATCCCTACTCATATGGCCTTCCTAATCATAAGAATAACACCTCCTCACACCGCAGTTCTTCGCCACATGTTCGGTTCTTCCACAATGGAAACAAACATTGGTTCCCAATCTACATTCCCTGGGGTGTTCTTGTCCACACTTGATACACCTTCTCGACCCTGTACTGGATGTGACCACACGCCGGTCATCCACCCGTGCACCTTTGTTACTTGGAGTGGCTCCACCATGTCCAAATCGCTTCCCGTTCCAATTCTGATCACCCCCTCCTTTCTTGCTAGCTTCTGTCACCACCACTTTTCTTTCATTGTATAATCTTCCCGCCAAGTCAACCACCGATCTAAACGTGCTCGGTCGGGCAGCGATCATGTACCTACGGATATCTGTCGGCAAACCCTTGCTATACCTCTTGATCTTTCGCGACAGAGGTGTCACCTGATCCGGCACCAGTCGTGCCATTTCGTTGAATTTGGTGGTGTATTGTTGATGTGTCATTGTTCCCGCCTCCAGCTGCAGGAATTCCCTTTCTACCTTATCCATTTCCTTGTGAGAACGAAACTCCTTAATCACCAACTTTTTCAACTCAGGCCATCTCATTCTTCCGATAGCCCGACTACCCTCAGCTTGGACAATATTGTCCCACCAACATAGAGTCGAGTCCACAAACGAGTGGGCAACAAACTTTATCTTTTGGTCCTCTCGGCACTCGCTGATATTCAGAACAACTTCCATCTCTCTCACCCATCGATGAGCAGCAGCAGCAGTGCCATTACCATCGAAGGTAGGGGGCTTGAATCTTTGAAATGTCCCGTAGTTGCAGCCTCGGGCCACCTTCGGCGTAGGCTCTTCTTCTTACTCTTCCTTTTCGTCATCAGATTAAACCATTTCAGTCTCGGGCTGTCTCCTTTCCCCCGTGGGTCTACTCCTTTCCTTCCTCTCCCCCTCCCGTACAACCTTTATCACTTCAGTCACCACATAAAGTAAGATCGTCTGCATGACTTGATGCGCTTTCTCTACAACTGCCTCCTTCACTGAGGCCCTTAAGTTAGCACTCTCATTCCTGCCCTCCGGATGAGGGGTCTCGGGTTCTTCATGAACCACATTTTTGGCTCTAGGCCTTCCTCTCGTAGCCCGTGGTTCAGCATCACGACCTCCACCACATGAAGCTTTAGATGATCTACCACCTGCCATCCTCTAACACACACACTAAAAGATTCAAACACAAACATGGTCATTCATGGGAACAACTTAGTTTATGTCTAGTATAGTAAGTCCATAATTATAGTGGCAAGTTGTGATTAGCCACTTACATTACTCTTCATACCCCAATCATTTCCTATCCTGACTACATCATTATCTAAATCTACAAGCAACACATAAACCACATAACATGCGCACGTAATACCGGTTAACATTAAGAAAATACCTGATGGCACGTAGCTACTCGGACTGGCATCCCTTCCCCATTCGTCCCATTTTCAGTTTAAGTTAAGATTTATTTTGAAAATTTACCCGTTTCACTTAAACTTTGGCTCTGATACCAACTTGTAAGACACCGTTCCTGGGATGCTCACAGCTGGTCAAACATCGCACATAAAACATATATTTTCATTAACTTAAAGAAATCATTGCAGCGGAAACATTTAAACACCCATTACATTATAATCACTTTTGCAAAATAATATATTGTTGACTATTTACAAAACATCGTTATTTGCATTACATCACAAAAACGTCATAGTTCTATCAAATGGATGTCATCCAAAAATGCCAAGTAGCTGCCCCGTGCCATCCTCAGCAACTTTACCTGCCAAGTGGAAAATGCATAAAAAGTTAGCGTTGTTGAGTGAGTTCTAGTTTTATAAAAACATTACATTACCTTTCATTTGTTAAAGCACTTTTATTACTATCACATGTGATCACACATCGTACGTACACATAGATAATATCATTATTATCTTCTTTTACTATTCATCACGTTCTTTCTTTAACTCTTGCTTTCTTTACCACATTCTTTACAACTATCTAGATCAGTGTCATCAGCTATGCCCCAAACAACTGGGGTACTGGGCCAAAGATCATAATTGACTTCCACATCGCACATAGCCTGGCACCAGCAGCGTGGTGAGTAATCACTATAAACCAACTGTATATTACACCTCCAACAATATGCATAACTCGGGTACTGGGTTGAAGATTAGAAATGACTTCCACACCGCACATAGCCTGGCACCAGCACCGAGGTGAGTAATCACTATAAACCAACTGTATTCTACACCTCCAACATTATGCATAACTCGGGTACCGGGCCGAAGATCATAAATGACTTCCACACCACACATAGCCTGGCACCAGCACTGAGGTGAGTAATCACTATAAACCAACTGTATACTACACCTCCAACATTATCCATAACCCGGGTACTGGGCCGAAGATCATAAATGACTTCCATACCGCACATAGCCTGGCACTAGCACCGAGGTGAGTAATCACTATAAACCAACTTTATACTACACCTCCAACAATATGCATAACTCGGGTATTGGGCCAAAGATCATAAATGACTTCCACACCGCACATAGCCTGGCACCAGCACCAAATTGATGGACAGTCACAAATACTGTAACCTCTGCGTGTATCCTTAAGGGTTAGCTAAACCATACGCAGTTGAGCTTACGACATTTTAGAGTCGTACACCTCCGTACATTTTGCTTGCAAGCCTTTCTATACTATCTTTTATTTTTAATGCATGCATTCTTACATTACATTCCTCTTTTCATTATCTTCCGCTTTATGTTACATAATACTTTCATTTCATCCATTAATCATTCAACGTAAAGCCACAAGAAAATAATCATACATAATACGGATATAAACGTGAACATATAAGAATCACCATACAGGGCATCTTCATACATACATAACACACGTCATACATAACATCATGCATAAGAATCAATCAAACATCATATTATCATCATACAATGCCCATCACATCATTTATGACCTCAAAAAGTCAACTTACATAGTCCCTGGGAACCTCCTTAGTCAAGGCCTACTTAACACTTTTTTCCCAAAAAGTTAGAAAATATTCCAAGTGTTCATCCGCATTTCCTCTTTGTTCATCCGCATTTCTTTTTACTCATCCGTATTTCTTTTTTTCATCCGCATTAACTTTGTATATCCGCATTTCCTTACTCATCCGCATTTCCTTACTCATCCGCATTTCCTTCTCATCCGCATTTCCTTTCATCCGCATTTCCTTATACTCATCCACATTGACTTATACTCATCCGCATTCACTTATACTCATCTGCATTGACTTTTACTCATCCGCATTGACTTATACTCATCCGCATTGACTTCTACTCATCCGCATTAACCTTCATCCATAATAACTTTCATTCGCATGAACTGGTTCATCCGCATTAACCTTCATCCGCATTAACTTTCATTCGCATGAACTTGTTCATCCGCATTAACCTTCATCCGCATTAACTTTGATCTGCATTAACAACACATAGGAAAATTCTAAAACCTAGGCGTATGAACAGCCTTGGTCACACTTAACATCAGATTTTTAGTCCACAAACCTCATCTATCATGCTTTAAGCTTAAATCATACATTCTGAGCCATAGAAACACCACCATAACATCATCGAACATGAACTTAGCCCAAAATCAAACCATGCCCGCCACATACACACATTCATACATACGGGTATGAAGCCCAGTTTTATAAAAATGTATATTCATGCATTTCCAGCCCCAAAATCAGTTAAAACACGTAAAAGAGGGGTTCTAGAACTCACCATAGCAACCTCTTTGGGTAAGACTTCCTTCAAACATATTACTACAGGTTCAAAACCTAAAAACCCACCAAAACACACACCCAAACACACACAAACACACATAAGCATACAACCAAGGATGAAACCAGTTAAGAACATCCTAAACACACAAATTCTTACCTTAGTTAAGAACATCCTAAACACACAAATTCTTACCTTGAATTCGATCTGTTGCACTTGTTCTCCTTCAAAATCTGAAATCTGCACTTCCTCTCTCTAAGACATTCGAAAGAAATGGGTGAAGAGAGGGTGATGGGCGGCCATCGCCTTTTACACCCACTTTTTCAAACATTTGTCCTTTTGACACTTTTTACCCTTCAACTTGGGTAAAATATTTTTTCTTTTTTTTTCTTCACTTTATTCTACTTTCTTTGTATTTTATAAAGAACCGGGTGTTACAACTTCCTAACAAGTTGGGTGTTTGTAAGGGCTTATGGGTATACTAGCTTGAGGCCTTCGCCTTTGGAGGCTTCGATTCAAGAACATCATCATCTTCTCCATCGAATTCCATACATCTTCTTGTTCTTACAAAGGTTTTATTCTATGAACACCCTATTGTTGTTTATGTTTGATAGCATTTCTTTTCACATATATTTGATCCTTTGTTCTTTGGTTTCTTATGTTGGTTAATAAATGGCTTATTTTCAGAATATAAACATGTTTTATATGTTCTTATATCCGCTGCGTTTTTGTTTAAATGGTTAAATAATCTTTGATAAACATATCAGAAAGGTATTAAGAAAGGTGGTCTGTGGGTGAATTTAGGTTAGAGAGATTTGCAAATGAAGAGAAAAGTAAAAGATGTCGAACCGTTGAAGCTATATATATATCTATATATATATATATATATACACACACATATATATA
>BJCM01207721.1:0-13415 GCA_018326385.1 Flaveria bidentis
AGTTTCTTCCTGCCTGGGTGCTGCAGGAGCATCATCAGGGGACTCAACTCCCTGAGTAGCTGTTTTGGGTTGTTTGGATTTTGGTTTGGAGGGGACTTTGGATCTGGAGGATGAGGCTGTGGGTTCCCGCTGCTTGGGTTTTAGCAGCTTGGCAGCCTCTTTGAGTTGTGTGTTCGAGTTGTTCCTGGAGGATCAAATTTTAATGTCGGCTTCAAGGTATAATGACTTATACGTGTTGGATGTATGAAAGGTCTCCATAACTGATCATCAAGTCAAATGCTTCTTGTCAAAGGAAACTGAGAAGGAATCTATCTCCTGGCATAGGAGAATGTGACACATAAATCCAAGGAAGATGAATCATCTCATTCAGAATGATTTGGTCAATGGAGTTAATGTCAAAAACTTTCAACATCCAGATTTCTGTGTGGTGTGTAAGAAAGGGAAACAGACCAAGAAGTCTCACAAGAAAAGAACGTCAACTCTATTGAATTGACTCTCGAACTTTTACATATGGATCTGTTTGGTCCTATGATCACCAAGAGCATCGCTGGAGATCTGTATTGTTATGTAGTCACCGATGACTATTCCAGATTCTCTTGGGTAATGTTTCTGAAATCCAAATCAGAAACATTTGATTCGTTCAAATAGCATGTGACCACATTGGAATCTCTATACAAGCTAAAGGTACGTCAGATTCGCTCAGACTACGGTACTAAATTTAAGAATCAGTGGATGGAGGCATTCTACAAAGAAAAGGGAATTGTACATCAGTTCACATCTGTCTACACTTCACAGATGAACGGAGTTGCTGAATGGAAGAACAAAAGCTTGATAGAAACATCTAGGATGATGCTAGTAGACTCAAAATTGCCTATCCAATTCTGGAATGAGGCAGTAGCAAATGCATGTTACACTTTGAATCGAGTCTTGGTGGTTAAACGACATGGTAAAACGTGTTACGAGTTGCTCCAACGACATAAACCTAATCTGGAGTATCTTGAACCGTTTGCCGCACCTTGTACACTGTTGAAGAAACATCAGTCAGGAAAGTTCAGTGAAAAGGCTGAAGAAGGTATTTTTCTAGGATACAACATACCGAATAAGAGGGTTTACAACAACTCAATGTGTCAAGTAGAAGTGTGGTGCAACGTCGACGTTTAGAGATTCACCACCCCCCTTGCAGGAAAAGGAACCGCCTTCTTTTTAGATTATGATGGATTCTTTAAGTCCTTCAACATTACTCTCACTCCTTCTGATGCTGAGCTATTGACAAAGATGATGTACGATGTCTTAAACACACCGCCCCTAGACACGACAACATCAGGTTCACAAGGTCAGTTTTCTACTAACTCAGGGGGAGCACTGGAGGTAAGTGACTCCTCTTCTGATGATGAAGAAGATGAAAACGTTCAAGTGGATCAGGAGGAATAGGTTCCTACTACTACAAGTACACATGCATCAGATGTTGATGCACCTGACATTTCGGAACCCCATACCCCCACTGCCTCAGATACTGAACATGCAGTTCACAATCTGGATAATGAGGTAGTTGTACCCACCACTCCTGGATCTCGACTAAATGTTTATCATCCTCTAGACAATGTCATAGGGGATGTACAATCGAGAGTACAGATAAGAAATCAGCTATACTCAGCTGATTATGCCTCAGTCATGGAAAAGGCTACCTTCACGACGGTGCTTATCGATGTTTTGTGTCTCAATTTGACCCAAAATATGTAAGTGATGCCTTAAATGATGAGGCTTGGGTGAGTGCCATGCAAGAAGAACTTCTTCCATTCAAGAAGTTAGGAGTGTGGACTCTAGTGGATAGACCTAAAGTTGCTAAGGTCATTGGCACTAAATGGGTTTTGAAATGCAAGAAGGATGACCAAAGGGGTCATTATCAGAAACAAGGCTTGACTAGTAGTTCAAGGATTTCGACAAGTCGAGGGAATTGATTACAACCAACTGTTTGCACCTGTGACAAGAATGGAAGCCATCCGTATCTTCCTAGCCTGTGCATCTTATATGAAGATCAAAGTCTATCAACTGGATGTAAAGAGTGCATTTCTTCATGGTGAAATCCGAGAGACAGTGTATGTTAGTGAACCCGAAGGATTTGAGGATCCGTATCATCAGGACAGAGTTTACAAGCTGGACAAGGCTCTCTATGGGCTCCATCAAGCCCCAAGAGCATGGTATGAAAAGCTCTCGACTCATCTTGTGAAACAAGGATTTCGCAGAGGAGTGATTGACTGCACACTGTTCATCAAAGAAAAGGATGGTGAGTTACTGCTTGTTCAAATTTATGTTGATGACATAATATTCAGTTCCAAAAACGAAGAACTATGTAAAGAATTTGAAGCAGTAATGAAAGTTGAGTTTGAGATGAGTGCCATGGGAGAGATGAAGTTTTTCTAGGGTTACATGTGGATCAGACACCAAAGGGCATATTTCTACATCAGACCAAGTATGTAGGTTATATTCTAAGTCGGTTCGATATGGAGAATGCTTCCGCAACTGGGACTCCACTTGCTACAAACCATGATGTAGCACCCGACGAAAATGGTGATCTGGTGGATGCCACTATGTACCGAGGAATGATCAGATCCCCCATGTACCTTATTGCCTCAAGACCTGATATCATATACGCGACATGTCTATGCTCCAGATATCAGGCGAAACCGAAGGTCAACCATCTCATCGGAGTTAAAAGGATATTTCGTTATCTGAAGGGTACTTCAACACTCGGGTTGTGGTATCCTCTTGATGATGATTTCGAGCTTACACCATATAATGTATCGGATTATGGCGGCTGCAAAATTAACTATAAATCTACTTCAGCAAGATGTAAATTCTTTGGGAGATGATTAGTCACGTGGCAGTGTAAGAAGCAGACATCAGTTGCTCTGTCAACTTGTGAATCTGAATACGTTGCTGCTGCAAGCTGCTGTTCACAAATCATCTGGATTCAATAGCAAATGCTGGACTATGGTTTGAAATTCTCTAACATTCCTATATTTTTTGATAATTCTGCTGTTATAGCTGTAACTAAAAATCCAGTCCAACATCCTAAGACCAAACACATCGACATTAAATATCACTTTATTGATTTGAAAAGAATTTAATCCATGTTATTAAAATTAATACGGATTTTCAACGCGCTGACCTTTACACAAAAGCTTTTGATAAACCACGTTTTTTATTTCTGTTAGAGGTCAACGACGTTAAAAAGAAAAGTGAAGTGATTTCCGACGATGACAGTCCTTAGTTCGACAAGTAGACTTCATTTTTAATTTTATTTTATTTCTTTGCCTATTAAAATTCTAAACGCAAAAACATTTTCGGTTTTAAAGTTTTAGGGGGAGAATAGGTTAAATTAGTTGTTTTAATTTCAGTACTAAAAAAACAAGGGAGGAGGATAGTCTAGCTAATAGAAATGAGATCGTACCTGTGATATTGATTGAATGCCTATGGAAAGTGATAGTACACAGGAACAAAGAGTTTGGGACTTTAAAAGAATGAAATTATTTAAGATGCAAAATTCGAAGTATAAGTCTGAGAAGTCTAAGAAACATAAAAGGAAAAATGATAGTAAAACTAGCTGCTACCAAGGTAACACGGAGAAAGTAGACCTAGAGGTTGCTAGACCATTTGATGATATGTCGGTAGATTCAACACAATAGATAAATAAACCTTGTTGGTGATTTAAAGTTCAAACTAAGTTTTTCAACAAGCTGTGGGTTATCATCTTATCCCTGGTTAACAAAATCAACAAAGTTCCAATAAGGGGTGACAAGCAAAATAAACGCCACAAATGTGTGCGGATAACCATAAAAATGAGCAAAGCACATGAAAATTGCAAAAAACAATCAAGCTAATAACCTATGTTGTTGGTGCGATCTGTGCAAAAAGAATATAATTGTTCAAACAAGAAGATAGGTTGTGTGCCTCTCTGCTGTGCGATGACACTGACCTGAGGATAAACATAACCTAAATATTATAGAATTCATTGTTTTTTGCGCCTCTTTGCTGTGCGGTGGTACTGACCTGAGGCTTAGCATCTCCTTGAAAGCTCTAGAATAGTTTCTTCTTGAATATTACCCGTAGACCGCTCAAAAATCTCCTGAGGAACGTTGATTACCATATACGCGTGGATCCACAAATGCTTGTTGAAATAATTAAACCTTAAATCATCACCAATCTGTGTCAAAAGTCTGTGTATGGATTTAAGTGGGCAAGTATACTAAAAATCATCGTGGCTGCAACTCTTGAAAGTCAAAACCACTGTGTGCATCTTGTGCCACTAGTATGGTCTCCTAGACTTGCTAATGACTCTCGATGAAAACAAGAATCTAGCATCAAAAGGTTTTGGTAAAATGTTCCAAATGATTTGATAAACATGTATGATTCCATGATGAATCGTTCCAGTTATGATCAATGTATCTAGTAGCTATACTGTCCAGGAAGAAAAATCTGGTAGATACTTATCTTAGGATTTCAACCTCACACAAAATTACAAAAATATTTTTTAAGTTTTGTTATATTTCCAGTTGTTTAATTTAGTTCATTTCAGTTAAGTTAGTTGGTAAATGTCGGACTACGCATCGAAAGTCAAACTGGGAATCACTCACTAAAAGTGTCATGTTTGAGGTGACCAATGGGGTTTTTGAAATGTAAAAGGGTCACGTCTGAGGTGACAAACTGTTTTGTTATTAAATGGATCATGTCTGAGGTGATCAAGAATTTTCTAAAATGGTCATGTCTGAGATGATCAATGGTCAAAATGTCTTATCTATAAGTAAAAGAGTTAAGTGTATGAATGGTCAAAATGTCAAACTCATAACTATGAGCCATTCGCACGACTGGATCAGGAGTATGGACCAGTCGTACGATTGGACAATACGTATGAGCCCAATCGCACGATTAACCCACACGTATGGCCCAAACGTGCGAATGGCTCATAAGCATGAGTAAACTCACATGATTGGATCACAAGATTGAACCAATCACATTAATGGAGGTGACCGAATGAGACAGTCGCATGACTGAGACCTAGTAGTACGACTGAAGGTGACCGACTATGGCAGTCGCACGACTGACCCTCAGTCGCACGAATCAAATATGCGACTAGGTGCAGTCGCACGACTAGAGGAAACCCTAGTATAAATAGAGGGGTAGTCGGTCGCAATCACTCATCACTCCCAAATCTCCCCCAAATTGCATGTTTGTATCGTTACTCTGCTAAAATCTTGATTTACTGTTATACACTAATTACCATTGCTTCTAACGATCTCGATTGATTATACAGGTAAAAAATAACCATTGCATCATTCACTCAAAGAATCATCGAATCGTGCTCTAATTCGACGAAATTAAGCCATAAAAAATAACCGAAACTCATTTCACTAAATAACCCATTAAACTAAGTAAATTGCAAACTAAAAATGTGTTAGAGGTTAATGGGAATGATTGCGAGTCTAATGAGTCAAACCACAACGTCTAAAATAAAGTTTTGCTCAAGATTCAAATTTGAATGGACACACAAACTGTCATGCGAATGGGCGTACTGATGAACTTCAATCGCACGGCTAAGCTAGGAGACTGGCACAATCGCACGATTGAGATGAGCGATTGGCACAATCGCGTGACTATACCATGCAGTTGAGTTCAGTCGCACGACTGTGTGAACCGTATGGAAAGCATACGACTAAGCCCAGTCGCTAGCTTAATCGCACGATTGAGGTTAGTAACACGACACAGACTCAGTCGCATTGTCCATTCGCACGACAAAACAAAAAGATTCAAATAAAATAAATGCATCTATCATACACACTCTAATGGTTATCAATCTTGTGTTACAGCAGCATGGCTAGTCGGTGGACGATGAGCACAAAGCACAACATATGTGCTCATCTTGACTTGACATCCCGGAACGCGCCTGAGTTCATGGGAATTATTTCATTTCTGAGGAGATCGTGGATATTCTGAGCGATCTCTACCCTGTGCACACCATACAGGTCCATACAGCAAGCTTTCTGGGAAAGCGCTGTTGTAGATAGGTCCTCGGAGCCTCTCCGGATTCAGAGTTCTATCTTTGGCTAGGCCATTGACATCACTGAGGAGGACCTAAGGACAGTGTTAGAGTTAGGAGACGACAACGATTGTCCCACCAACTACATCTGCTGACGGTTCGTGGATTCTTTCTATGGGCTAAGTACTCGGGAGATATAAACATAAGTGTGCTCAACAAGAGCAACCTGTGCCCCCAGTTCAAATACTTAGCCCATGTGCTGCTGAGATGTATAGCCTTGAGGAAGGCAGGTTTTGATGAGCTCTCTGATCAAATTAAGAATGCCTACGTGGCTCTGATTCTGAATCATCCTTTTAGCTTTTCAAGGATGATCTTCACCTATCTGCTGAAGAATATAGAGGCCAAAGGTAGGGAAGGCTTCTGCATGTACCCTCGTTTCATACAGATGATTATAGATCAAAAGCTTCCTTCGATACCCAAGGAGAGAGAGGACGCAGTTGCCCAAGAGGTGATGGATGATACCACCCTAGGAAGGAGGAGGGTATACCGGGGAAAGCAGGTGAAGCCCCCGGTAAGGAGATTGTTTGGGCATTTGGCCCGAGAGGACTACGTGGCGCCAGCGAAGGGGAAGTGGCGTCATGATGATAGCGACTCTGACTCTGAGCCGATTGTGCTCCCATCTAATGAGTCTGATGATGATGACAGTGGTGATGGGGGAGATACTGGCCCCCACCCAATCTAGGGCCACTACCACAGATACTACATCTCCATCACCCACCCACGGAGGAGCTGACGTGGCAGGATTGCATCAGGACTTCCGTCCTGATGATGAGGAGGAGAGTGATGAGGAGCCGTTAGTTCTGACGTTGGGCATCAGGGTGGTTTCCATTGATGGGGAGATTAGGGCGGTAGGTGGACGCCAAGGTGAGTCTGGGGAGGCTACTACTGATCCATCTTACACCCAGATGACCCTAGTAGCTAAGGGGGAGCCACTGTATCCAATGGCTCGAGGAGAAAGAGGATGGCTCAAACCTATGGAAAAAAGAGGAAGAGGCCAAGGTTCACTGTGATCATCACTTCTACCACACCACCCACCACTACTACCACATCACCCACCACTACTACCACACCACTCACCACTACTACCACACCCTCCACCACTACTACCATACCACCCACCATTACTACCACACCTCCACCTTCCACTACTACAGCCTACACCTCACCACCTACTCATACACCACCACCCATATTCACCACAGCCACCACTACCACCACCAACCACCAAGCCGGTCCGTCATCTCACACCACGTTCACCACAGGACCAACTCTACCCTCCATTAGGGTAGAGGAACAGCTGGCAGCAGTTAACCGTATGGTGCTGAAGCTGTTAGCGGCTGATGAAGAGAAAGTTGCCCAACTAAGTCAGCTTGTGGAGCTAAATGCCACGCAAGCACAACAGATTGCTCACCAATCACAGCAGATCGCACAGCAAGCGCAACAGATTTCCCAACTCCAGGAGCACAATGCGAAATCACTGTAGAGGAGTTGGAGACATAGACATCTAACAGGTCTATCATGCTCTAGCTAAAGGGATCGAAAGATGAGCCTCTGAAGATCAGAGAAGGTGATGATGATGATGGTGATGATGAAGAAGATGATAGTGATGATGATGAGGCCAATGATGATGAAGAGACAAGGGAAAGGCTGAATGATGATGATGATGAAGAAGGAGATGCAACTTCATCTACCTCAGCTCAGGTCAAGAGAAACGTACCAAGAGAAATCAAGACCAAGGGGCCTTATCTTCTGCCCCACCTACTGACACGCCTGCTATCTAGGGCAAAAGTAATGATTAGATATTTATGTATTTGAAAAACTTTTGTAATTGAATATTGTATTAATATTATGTAATTAATGTTTATACATCTTTATCAAATGTTTGATTGTCTTGATTAATTACTAACAATTGTTGTGTTACATGTTTAAATCAAGCAGATTAATCATCTCAGCAAGATGAGTATGATATTACTCCCCTTCAGCAAATCAAGTCTCAACTCATAATGATTCTTGATTTGCACGGGATCATCAGAAGGTCAGTAAGCTATACTCCTAAAGAAGGAGAAATCATTCATGACCTTACTGACGAACATCTTGCTAAGATGTTCCAGCTCAATCCGGACGAGATTGTCAAGGACGCTCCTACTTTTGAAGTTACTAGTGAGGATGAGTTGAATGACATTGATGAAATCGAGATCGAGGACGTCACTACTGATCATTATCCAGAGTATGCTGGCAGAGAGGGAAATGTAGTCCCCAATCTAGGTGATACTCTCGTCAGCAACAAGTTTGAAAAGCTGGATCAGATGGAGAAAGAGTCCGAGAAGAATAAGGGTCAATCCCAAGCTTCAGACGCTAATGTCGACATCAAAAAGGCTGAATGGGCGGCCTGCTTTGCTGAAATCCGAGCGATGCGTACTGCACAGAAGTCCAACGTCTACACCAAGTTGTATAAAGTCAAGAAACACTCAAAGGTGTCAGGTAAGATCATAGCATGGGCTTACTTTGAGTATTTAAATGTGTATGCAGTGAAGAGAGAAAAGGGCATATAGTAGTTTAGATTTCCACACGATCTAAAGACTCTTCCCGGTTTTGAGCTCAACCAGCTGGCAAAACTGTAGTTGCTATATGCTAATCCAAAGAAAATGTCAGGCTGGCTTGAGGCTGCATTGTGAGAAGAGTACCATACCAGGTGGGTTAACTTCAGGCCTCAACAACCGACAAGGTACATCAGATGGTCTGAAGTTGATTCCATTACTAGAAAGCCAAAGATAGTGCTGAAGTGGAGTCCTCCACACACAATGTCAAGAATCCCTCTACGGGAAATGCCACAGGACTTCACTCCACACTTTAAGTGGTGGTACTATGATTGGAGAACAGGTGAAGCCGTTATAGTCTTGTAAAAGGAGAGCCAAATGGATACTATTCGGGTATTTGACCCAATGTGGCTGACTAAATTTTCTGCTGATGATGTATACACATTGTACAAGTGGCCACTGTTTTATGATTCGCAAGACATTGTACAAGCCCTCCAGTTCCAAAATGTTATAAGACTCTGTTTTGCGTTTGAGATAAACACCGGAGTTACAAGAGAGGAGAAGTACAAGAAGTTTGATGTGCTGATGAAGAATGTGACAATGATGTAAACTAGGTCCAAGGGGGAGTTTGTAGATACATCTGTACCTAGTTTATGAGCTCAATGTAAAATGTCTTTCATGTCTTACGTATATGTAATTGAATGGGTATGAATGAAATGCAATGTGTGGTTGATACATATAATGTTTAATATTTCATTATTTATTGTGTGATAACACGTATTGAACTAACTATATAGGTTTGTGGTTATTTGCATAATTCTTAGTCAATAATGATTGAGAAACATGTTTAAACTTAATCATGTGAAGTTCTCATGCGAATGGACCATGCTAATGGACAATACCCATGAATACTTCATGCTAATGGACCACTCGCACGACTGAACAAGGAGACTAAATCAGTCGCGCGATTGTGACATAAGATTGACTCAGTCGCACGACTGAACCCTCAGTCGTGCGGATGGATCAACCGCATGGTTCAGTCACATGACTGAACCATGCTAATGGTTCAGTCGTATGAATGAAAAACCCTAACCTATAAATACCACTTAATTCGTGGAAAAACAAAACAATTCGAATACCTACGCATATAATCGTACCCTAGCCGTCCAGAGACTCAAGAAAACCTGTTCCAAGTTCTTAGATCGCAGTTAATCATCTTACAATTGTTCTTAACGTTTTGATTCATTCTTAGATCGATTATACTTGTGTTCTCATTGATTGAATCACCAATTAAATAGGATTCCGCACTATTTGGTTTGGTATACATGTAAACCAGTTAGTACTCTGTACCTAAATGGTCCTAACAAAGAGATCTAAATTTGAGAATTTTAAATTAGGCATTGAAGTATCTCCCACCACATCAACACACTTATCAAGAGAGACTTGATCCAATGAGTTTGTGATATCATTTATGTTGTCCTCCATGAAATGGTTGTCAACATCAAGAAATTTTGGTCACTATCACCACTACCATTTCCTTCCATATTTAAAGCTCCTTTAATTGAGTGTTGTGCCTCTGAGCTGGAATTTGTTGGCACCTCAGATGTATCAGCTTAATTTGACATGGTTGTGCTATAGATGTCTTTGCAATCTTACAATCACTCATGTTGTGTCTTGTAAGTATGTCTTGTACATACTGTGACTGACTTATGAAGATAGCACTATGAACTTGCTACACTTGAATTTTTAGAAAGAAATTGTGTTCTCCCATGACACTCATTTCAAATCTATTCTTCACCAGCCTCTCAAAGTGTTTGTACAGCTTTAGATTAGTTGAACCAAATATAACGTCATTTATATGGAAGTGTGGGATCCACTACTCATCATGTGTGAAGGTTTTAGTAAAGTGGCTGAAATCAACAAAGGCAAGCTGGTCAATCAATATAAAACCTTTCATCACCCCAAAGGGGAGTCAATCTCACAACAACTGCATTGGTTTGTGCTGTTGGTTAATGATCTTTAGATTATAAGGGTTACATATAAAGAAAATTAGTTGAACAAGAAGATGTTGTACAGTCTTCCTAAGATTTGGAAGCAAAATGTAATCATGCTAAAAAACACAATTGATCTAGAAAGTACCACTCTGGATATAATGATTGCAAAAAATTGAAGCTCTTGAACATGATGAAAGGAGTAGAAACCTTGGTGGACCACAAGTCATTGAAGCATACAAATTTCCATCTGAAACTCATTCTATGGAAAATACATTCATTACTGATGAAGATGATTTCCTCTCATCCAGAGATCAAGTAAAATCTACTGGATTTATTGTTGCTCCATCAACCAACAAACCATTAACCTCGTCTCAAGTAACTGGATTTACTGCCACTCCCTCACGTATGCCTAAAGACCAAAGATATGAAGAGCATAAAGCTAACTATGATGGCTTTGTTATAAGTTTTGAAGCTTACTTAGGAGGAAGACTCACTTCTACTCATTTAATCTAAGAAGACCTAGAAGAAATGGATCTTGATGATGTAGAAGAAATGGATCTATAGTGGCAGATGGCTATGATAGCCATGAGGGCTAAAATGTTTTCCTGTAAAGGTAGGAAGCTATGTCTGAATGAGAATTCCAAACTTGGATATGAGAAATTCAAAGTTAAATGCTTCAACTATGGTATGACCAGCCACTTCTCAAGAAAATGCAATTCTCCAAGAAGAATCAACAATAACTTTTAGAGGAGTTCTCAGGGCCAATCATTATCACAACCTAGCTTAAGCTTTCAATCCAACAATCAACACCAATATCATCATCAAAGCTAACATCAACAACCATACCAAAGTCAGCTACAACAGACCAATGAAGCCCATGGAAGCAACCAACCTACTTCTAATGCTCTTGTCATTAGACAAGTTGGAGTATGTGATTAGAGCCTGTATGTTGAGGAAGTGAAGCCCTAATTACAAAATCATGCTCTTATTGCTCAAATAAATGATGGCCCAACACCTATGCCATTCGAGGTAAAATCTAATATTTGTATTGATAAGTGCATTGCTGAACTGTATGGATATCGTGAACACAATCACAAATTACCTGTCAAGATTAAAGTAGAAAAGGTAAAATCAAAGATGCTTAAAAGAGAACTAAAAAACTTTGAAATTAAAATCAAATCACTCATCTATGATATTGAAAAACTACATGGAGAAAAGTATACTCTTCCAGCTGAAAATGAAAAGTTAACTAAAATGTTGGCTCAATCCAAAACTGAGCAATCAGTCACTGAAGAGAAATTTAAAAAGTTTCAACTATCTTTAGCCAAGCTGCAAGAGATGCTTGATTCATAAAAGGATCCTAAGAATATGACTGGGATTGGATACAATTCATGTCCCCGACCATCCAATGATAATTACACTCTCATGCCTAAGTCAATCACTCTTACTGAGCAAAATAAACCTAAAACTATTGAAACTAAATTAGTAGTAACATATTACAAATCCTCAAAATAAACCAAGTGTTTATATTGAAAAAAATGAGGAGAAAGTCAAGTTACGTCTTCCAGTTAAAATCAAAGAGTGTTTAGACAAGTTAGTAAATGTCATTAAACCAATAAGCCCAGTCAAAGCCATAGTGCCATTTGTGAAATTCTTCCTTGCAATCTCCAAAGAAAAGAAGAAAATGGATGCTTAAGTGAAACCATCTGCTGAAAGAAAAACCATATTGATTTCATACTATTAGTATTTGTTTTTATCAAATCATTAGAAGGATGAGGAACAGACATAGGAGAATAACTGTAAGTACTAAGAGGAGGATAAACCTTAGCATTTTCATAGCCCAATACCGTTTTAATCCTAGCCCCCCATGGAGATTCACATAGATCATCATGTTTCATTCCCGATATTGTCCATTTATCGAGCTTTGACTGAAGTTTGCTTGTTTCAAATTCAGAAAGTGCAACCCTTTCAGTCAAAGTATTAATCTCAATATTTCTTTCTAAAACTTTTCGTTTTAGATGATCATTCTCTTTTAAAGCCTCGTTTAATTTAAGAAAATAGTTAGACTCGTTTATTTTAAGTTCCATTAATTCATTTTAAATCTTACTCATTATCAATTAATAAACGATTAGGTTTGTAAACCCCAAATAACCTGATTTTACAGGCAGAAGAACACATATCTTGAATTGCCTCATATGGAAGTCCCATCACCACATTTTCTGCTGCTAAGGCCTTCTCACATTGGCACACAAGAGTACTCGACTTGCTTCCTCAACAGTGATAGCAACATCATCTTTTTCTTTTCCTTGCTTAGTGGGTTGATTTCCTTCCTTCCTCAATTCCTCAGTTTTACCTTCTTTCACCCTCTCATCCTCCCTTTCCTTCACAGACAACTAAACTTCATCTCTAATTTCTTTCAACAAATTAAATTCATCCTCATAGTTCACCTTCCCCTTTCCTTCCACAATCTCAGCCACCATGTTGGACCAAAAGAACCAATGAGCCAGATCAGAAAAACCTTTAAGTCCCACAGACATCATAACAACTGAAGACAAAGTCTGAAGACATCAGTTGAAGACAAAGTCTGAAGACATCAGCTGAAGACAAAGTCTGAAGACATCAGCTGAAGACAAAGTCTGAAGACATCAGCTGAAGACAAAGTCTGAAGACATCAGCTGAAGACAAAGTCTGAAGACATCAGCTGAAGACAAAGTCTGAAGACAGTTTTCAGAAGTTGTCATAACAGCTGAAGAAGTTCTCTTCAGTAGTTGTGATGGTTTACTTTCAGTA
>BJCM01207722.1:0-13987 GCA_018326385.1 Flaveria bidentis
ACCCAAAATGGGTTTCCCTCCCATTTGAAAGTTTTATAAAATACTCTTTCAACCATAAGATTTTATAAAATTAAAACCCCTTTTAATTTAATAACCATAACACACTTTTATTTGTTATTATTTAACCAACTTAAATAATGAAACAAATAATATCACATGAACAAACTATCCATATAATGTTGTTCTACCACAAAGCAATGTTTTAGAAAACTCATTTTCTAAATTGGTGTTAATGTTTATTTGTATGATCTCATCAGCAAACAAACATTTATTGGTGTTTGTATAGCTTGTTATTGGGTATGACCTGACTTGGATCATGACGTACTAACCACGTCAATCTTGTATCTGTCTTGGGCATATGTGGTGTAACAGTAATGAAAGAATGCATGCATTAATGAATAAATAAAACTGAGAAAGTCTTACAAGCAATTTATGGAGGTTCACACCCAATGAAGGGTGTTAGCTCAACTGTGTGTGGGTTAGCTACCCCAGAAGGATGCACACTGCGGTCTAATCCTTGTGATTGACCATATGTATGGGATCCTTGCCACTTGACCTAGGTACTAGAGTCAGCTTTGTGCACAATGTTCAAGGTCTATGAAAGACCTCTGGCCTAGTAACCAGCTTTGTGCACAATGTTCGGGGTATAGCATATGGAATTGATCCAGAATGAAAGAGAAAAGATAAGTGATTATTGTACTTGCCCCAGGTACTGGAGTTAGCTTCGTGCAAAATGTTCAAGGTCTATGAAAGACCTCAGGCCTAATAACCAGCTTCGTGCACAATGTTTGGGGTAATGTACATGTCATCGAAAGTAATGAACATACGAAATATAAGTAAGAAATTTTATGAATGAAAGTGAATGATAATGATGTATGATGAATGAACGAAAGTTAACAAACGAATGATGAAGATAATAATGATATTATCTGTGTGTATGTAGGATGCTTGATCGCGTAAGAATGTAAAGAATGGTTTTGAAAGAAAGTAAAGTATGTTTTATTTTAATACTAGAACTCACTTAGCAACGCTAACTTTTATGTGTTTCCAGTTGGCAGGTAATGGTTGCTGAGAATGGCACGGGGCGGCTACTTGGCTCATTTTGGATGGCATTCCCTTGTATAATGTTTTTGCATTGTAACACGAACAAATGATGTTTTGTAACGAATGCTATATTAATTTGCAAAAGCATTCATAATGAAATGAAATTTTGTTTTAATGTTTCCGCTACAATGTTTTATTTAAATTAATGTAATTATATGTTTTATATGTGATGATTGACCAGCTGTAAGCGTCCCGGGAACGGGGCCTTACAAGTTGGTATCAGAGCCAAACTTTAAGTGAAACGGGTAAATTTTCAACAGAAAACTAAACTTAAACTGAAAATGGGACGGAAAGGGAAGGGATGCCAGCCCGAGTAGCTACGTGCCATCATGTATTTTTCTTAATGTTAACTGGTATTACATGCGCATGTTATGTGGTTTATGTGTTGTTAGTAGATTTGGATACTGATGTAGTCAGTATAGGAAATGCTTGGGGTATGAAGAGTAAAGTAAGTGGTTAATCACAACTGGCAATTGTAATTAGGGACTTACTATACTTGACATAAACTGAGCTATTCCCTTGAATGATTGTCTTAGTTTTTGAATCTTATAGTGTGTAGATGATGGCCGGTGGTAGATCGTCAAAAGCTTCACGCCGTGGAGATCGTGGTGGACGTGGTGCTGAACCACGGGTCACAAGAAGAAGACCCAGAGCCGAAAAGGTAGTTCATGAAGAACCCAAGACCCCTCATCCAAGGCTAGGGATGAGAGTGCTAACTTGAGAGCCTCAGTGAAGTAGGTTATTATGGAGGAAGTGCATCAGGTCATGCAGACGATCTTACCATCTGTGGTGACCGAAGTGATTAAGGATGTGCGAGAAGAAGAAAGAAGGGAGAGGAATAGATCCTCGGAAGGACGAGAGCGATCGGAGACTAAGACGGTTTTCTCCGAGGATAAGGAGGAGGAAGAAGAGACTGCGCCGGAGGTGGGACGAGCATGTAACTACGGGGCATTACAAAGATGCAAGCCCCCTTCTTTTGATGGTAATGAAACTGCTGCTTCTACACACCGGTGGGTGAGAGAGATGAGGTGGCCATAGTTGAAGAAGTTGGTGATTGAGGATTTCTGTCCTCACCGAGAGATGGACAAGGTTGAGAGGGAGTTCCTGCAGCTGGAGGCGGGAATAATGACACATCAGCAGTACAACACCAAGTTCAATGAGATGGCACGGTTGGTGCCAGATCAAGTGACACCTTTGTCACGAAATATTAAGAGGTACATCCAAGGCTTGCCGACGGATATCTGTAGGCACATGATCGTTGCCCGACTGAGCATGTTTTGGTTGGCGGTTGACTTGGTGGAGAGGTTGTATGATGAAAGGACCGTGGTGGTGGTTGAAGTCAGCAAGAAAGGTGGTGGTGACTAGAATTGGAACGGGTAAAAAGTGAAAAAAGGACAAAAGTTGGAAAAGTTAGTGAGTAAAAGGTGGTGGCCAGCCATCACCTCCTACATACCTTGTATTTGTCGAATTTTTAAGGAAGAAAGAGAAACAGAAAGTTTCGGTTCTTTGAAGAACAAGAAGGAAATGTTCGAATTCAAGGTAAGAATTTGTGTGTTTATGATGTTCTTGACTGGTTTCATCCTCGGTTGTGTGCTTATGTATGTTGTGTGTGTTCGATTGTGTGTTTTTAGTGGGTTTCTAGGTGAGAACTTGTAGCTATCTGTCTTTGAAGGAAGTATTACCAAAGAGGCTGCTAAGGTGAGTTCTAGAACCTCTCTTTTACATGTTTTAACTGATTTTGGGGCTGGAAATACAGGTATGAACTTTTTATAAAACTAGGGTTTCATACCTGTATGTGTTAATATGTGTATGTTGGGGGTATGGTTTGATTTTGGGCTATATTCATGTTTGATGATGTTATGGTTGTGTTTCTAAGGCTTAGAATGAATGATTAAAGCTTAGAACATGATAGATGGTGTTTGGGGACCGAATTATTATGCTAAGTATGCCCTAGGCTGCTCATGTGCCCAAACAGTAGCTCATACGCTTGAGTTTCTAGAAAAACTGCTTAAATGTTCCAAATGCAGATGAGTAAAGAGGAAATGCGGATGAGCATTGACAAATACGGATGAGTAAAGCCAATGTGGATGAGTAAAAGTCAATGCGGATGAGTAAAAAGGACATGCGGATGAGCATTGACAAATGCAGATGAGTAAAGTCAATGCGGATGAGTAAAGTCAATGCGGATGAACAAATGCGGATGAGCATTGACAAATGCGGATGAGTAAAGTCAATACGGATGAATAAAAGTCAATGCGGATGAGTAAAGAGGAAATGTGGATGAGCATTGACAAATGCGGATGAGCATTGACAAATGCGAATGTGTAAAGTCAATGCGGATGAACAAATACGGATGAACAAATGCGGATGAGCATTGACAAATGCGGATGAGTAAATTCAATGCGGATGAACAAATGCGGATGAGCATTGACAAATGCGGATGAGTATAGTCAATGCGGATGAACAAATGCGGATGAGCATTGACAAATGCAGATGAGTAAAGTCAATGCAGATGAATAAATGCGGATGAGTAAAGTCAGTGCGGATGAACAAGTGTGGATGAGCATCAACAAATGCGGATGAGTAAAGTTAATGCGAATGAGTAAAAGAAATACTGATGAATAAAAAGAAATGCGGATGAATAAAAAGAAATGCGGATGAACAAAAAGGAAAAGCGGATGAACACTTAGTATATTTTCTGACTTTTTGGGGAAAAACAGAAATGTAGGCTTTGACTTGGAAGGTTCCTAGGGATTCATGTAAGCTGACTTTTAAGGTCATAGATGATGTGATGGGCATTGTATGATGATGTTATGATGTATGATTGATGCTTATGCATGATGGTATGTATGATGTATGTTATGTATGTATGATGCCCTGTATTATGATGATGTTGACTGTGAATATTGATGTTCGTTATTATGTATGTTTATTTTCCCGTGGCTTTGCGTTGAATGTTAATGCATGAAATGAAAGTACTATGTAACGTAAAGTGGAAGATAAAGAAAAGAGGAACATCATGATAGAATGAACGCATTAATGAAAGAGGAAGTAATGAAAAGTCTTGCAAGCAACTAGAGGGAGGTTCACAACTCACTGAGAGTTGTTACCTTGTGTGTGTCTACAGCGTGCGATTTTGGCTAACTCGTAAGGGTTCATACACACAGTAAGAGTTCAGTCCCGGTCATTTCTCCAATACATGTGATTTCCTAATTACTGTGTGTCATACAACGTGCGATTTTGGCTAACCCATAAGAGTTCACACACATAAGGGGAGTGTCCAACTATGTGTGTATCTACAGCGTGCGATTTTGGCTAACTCATAAGGGTTCATACACACAGTAAGAGTTCAGTCCCGGTGACTACTCCAATACGTGCGATTTCCTAACTACTATGTGTCATCCAGCTTGTGATTTTGGCTAACCCATAAGAGTTCACACACACAGGGGTAGTTTCCAACTATGTGTGTATCTACAGCGTGCGATTTTGGCTAACTCTTAAGGGTTCATACACATAGTAAGAGTTCAGTCTTGGTGACTGCTCCAATAACGTGCGATTTTCTAATTATTGTGTGTTATACAGCGTGCGATCTTGGCGAACCCATAAGAGTTCACACACATAGGGGGAGTTCGTCCTAGTGACCACTCCATATGTGTGATATGTGCGATATGTGCGGTATGTGTGATACGTGTGATATGTTCGATATGTGTCAGATGTGCAAAATGTACCAAACGAACAATGATGAAGATAATATAATATTACCTTGATGTGTGTGCGATGTGTGATCACGTGCGATTGTAATGAAAATGTTCTAATGAATGGAAGGTAATGCAATGTTTTTATAAAACTTGAACTCACTCAGCAACTCTGACTTCTTATGCATTTTCTAGTTGGTCGTAAAGTTGCTAAGAATGGCAGAGGGCGGCTACTTGGCTCATTTGGATGGAATTCTTTTGTTTAATGTTTTTGCATTGTAATGCGAACAAATTAAATTGTGTAACGAATGTTGTATTATTTTGTAAAAGCATTTTTAATGAAACTGTTGTTTTTATTGTTTCCGCTGCAACGTTTATTGCAAGTTAATGTAATTATATGTTTTATGAGCGATGATTGGCCAGTTGTAAGCATCCTGGGAACAGGGCCTTGCGAGTTGGTATCAGAGCCAAAGTTTAAGTGAAACAGGTAAATTTTCAAAATAAACCTTAACTTAAACTGAGAATGAGACAGAAAGGAAAGGGATGCCAGTCCGAGTAGCTGCGTGCCATCAGGTATTTTCTTAATGTTAACCAGTATTACGTGCGCATGTTATGTGGTTATGTTTTGCTGGTAGATTTAGATGTTGATGTTGTCAGGATAGGTAATGCTTGGGGTATGAAGAGTAAAGTAAGTGGCTAATCATAACTGGCCACTATAATTAGGGACTTACTATACTTGACATAAATTAAGTTGTTACCTTGAATGACCGTGTTGGTGTTTGAATCTTTAAGTGTGTGTGTTTGAGGGTGGCAGGTAGTAGATCATTAAAAGCTTCACGTGGTGGAGGTCGTGGTGCTAAACCACGGGCTACGAGAGGAAGGCCTAGAGCCGAAAAGGTGGTTCATGAAGAACCCGAGACCCCTCATCTGGAGGGCGGAGATGAGAGTGCTAACTTAAGGTCCTCGGTGAAGGAGGCTATTGTTGAAGAGGTGCATCAGGTCATGTAGACAATCTTACCATCTGTGGTGAGCAAAGTTATCAAAGCTGTGAGGGAAGGAGAAATGAAGGAAAGAAGTAGACCTACGGGAGATAGAAGACAGCCCGAGACTGAGATAGTTCTATTTGATGACGAAGAAGAAGAGGAAGAAGAAGAGCCTACGCCGGAGGCAGCACGAGGCTGCAACTATGGGGCATTTCAAAGGTGTAAGCCTCCTACTTTTGATGGTAATGGCTCTGCTGCTGTTGCTCACCGATGGGTGAGAGAGATGGAAGTTGTTCTGAAAATCAGCGAGTGCTGAGAGGACAAAAAGGTGAAGTTTGCTGCCCACTCGTTTGTGGACTAGGCTCTGTGTTGGTGGGACAATATTGTCCAAGCTGAGGGTAGTCGGGCTATCGAAAGAATTAGATGGTCGGAGTTGAAGAGGCTGGTGATTGAGGTGTTCTGTCCTCACCGTGAGATGGACAAAGTTGAGAGGGAGTTCTTCCAGCTAGAGGCAAGAACGATGACACATCAGCAATACACCACCAAGTTCAATGAAATGGCACAGCTGGTACCTGATCAGGTGACACCTCTATCACGAAAGATCAAGAGGTATATTCAGAGCTTACCAGCGGACGTCCGCAGGCACATGATAGGAGAACTGTGGTGGTGGCCGAAGGTAGCAAGAAAGGTGGTGGTGACAAGAATTGGAGTGGGAAAAGGTTTGGTCGAGGTGGTGTCCCGACGAGTAACAAGAAGACAAGGGTAGATGACCGCCGTGTGGTTACACCTGGCGCGGGGTCGAAGAGGTGTGGTAAATGCGGGAAGGAGCACTCGGGAGAATGCAAATGGGGGTCAAACATCTGCTTCAAGTGAGGGAAGCCTGGCCATATAGCGAGGGAATGCAGGGTTGTAAGGTGTTACAACTATGGAGAGAATAGTCACCTGAGTAGAGACTGTAAGAAGCTGAGGACCGAGGGTCCGGGGGTGAAGAAGACTGGAGGAGAAGGACATAGGGCAAGCGCAAGAGAGTTTATGATGACACAGGAGGAGGCTAGGACAGACCCCGATGTTGTGTTAGGTATGTTTCTAGTAAACCAAACTTTAGCCTCTTTGTTATTTGATTCTGGTGCTAGTAAAAGTTTTATTTCTGCTACTTTCTGTGCTACATTGCATGTTAGTAGTAAGAGTATAGATACTCCCTTTGACGTAGAAACTGCAATAGGTAAGTCTACCAGGATTTTTGAGATGATAGAAGGTTGTGAGATTGAATTAGAAGGTTATAAGTTTCCTGTCAGACTGTTCGTGATGACTTTAGGCGGTTTTGATGTAGTCCTAGGAATGGATTGGTTGGCGGACTACGAGGTGAACATTGTATGCCGTAAGAAGATGATTCGGTTGAAAGCGCCTGACAGGAATACGGTAATAGTTTATGGTGATCGAGTCAGGACTATGCCGAAGGTGATTTCGATGGTGGTGGCGGAAAGTGCATGAGTCGTGGAGGTAGTGCCTACATGGCCCACGTAAAGGGCGTGGATACGCCAACATCATAACTGACCGATGTACCAGTTGTGTGTAACTTTCCAGACGTGTTTCCCGAAGACTTACCATAAGTGCCACCTGACCGTGAGATCGAGTTCCAGATTGACTTGATACCCGGTGCTCAACCTGTTGCTAAGGCACCGTATCGGTTGGCTCCAACTGAGATGAAAGAGTTGATAGAGCAACTGCAAGAGCTACTTGATAAGGGGTTTATTAGACCAAGTATCTCTCCTTGGGGTGCTCTGGTCTTATTCGTGAAGAAGAAGGGCGGTAGTATGAGGATGTGCATTGACTACCGAGAGCTGAACAAGTTGAAGGTTATTAATCGGTATCCATTGCCGAGGATCGATGACCTATTTGATCAGCTTCAAGGTGCCAGATGGTTCTTAAGGATAGATATTCGATCTGGCTACCATCAGATGAAGGTTAAGGAGCAAGATATTCATAAAATAGGTTTTCGCACGCGTTAGGGACACTATGAGTTTCTTGTTATGTCTTCTGGTTTGACTAACGCACCAGCTGCTTTTATGGACCTGATGAATCGAGTGTGTCAGCTGATCTTGGATAAATCAGCGATTGTGTTTATGGATGATATCTTAATTTATTCCAAGAGTAAAGATGAGTATGCCAGACACATTCGAGATGTGTTAGAGACGTTGAGAAGGGAGAGGTTGTATGCTAAATTCTCCAAGTGCGCATTCTGGTTGCGCGAGGTTCAGTTTTTGGGTCATGTAGTGAATCCCGGTGGGATTATGGTGGACCCGGCAAAGGTGGAAGCAAAGATTTGGTGATTTATTCTGATGCTTCCTACTCGGGGATGGGATGGGTGTTGATGTAGAGAGGAAAGGTTATAGCCTATGCATTCCGATAGTTGAAAGTTCATAAGGTCAATTATCCCACTCTCGACTTGGAGCCAGCAGCCGTGGTCTTTGCGTTAAAGATATGGAGGCACTATCCGGGATGAAGTGCACCATATTCAGTCGAGACATAATGGGCCTTTTTGAATTATTACTCGAGTAGGAGAGGTTGCTTATAGATTGGGGTTACCAGATGAGTTAAGTGGAATTCATCCGACATTCCATGTATCTCATCTGAGAACATGCTTAGCAAACGAGGATATGATTGTACCACTGGGGGATATCTAGGTAGATGAACGGCTCAATTATATGGAGCAACCAATGGCGATCATTGATCTTAAAGAGAAAAGGTTGAGGAATAAAGTGGTTCCTCTTGTGCGTGTACAGTGGAACCACGGGAAGGGATCTGAATCTACGTGGGAGACTGAAGAAGAGATGAGACAGCATTACCCATGTTTGTTCGAGGAATTACAGGTTTCGGGGATGAAACCTATATAAGGGGGGTGGACTTGTAACACCCGATTATTTAAATTCAAAGAAAGAAAGAATAAAGTGAAGAATAAGAAAGAAAAGATATTTTACCCAAGTTGAAGGGTAAAAAGTGTAAAAAGGACAAAATTTGGAAAAGTTGGTGAGTAAAAGGTGATGGCCGCCCATCACCTCCTACACACCTTGTATCTATTGGATTTTTGAGGAAAGGAAGAAAGAGAAGCAGAAAGTTTTGGTTCTTTGAAGAACCAGAAGGAATGGTTCGAATTCAATGTAAGAATTCATGTGTTTATGATGTTCTTGACTGGTTTCATCCTCGGTTGTGTGCTTATGTATGTTGTGTGTGTTCAGTTGTGTGTTTTTAGTGGGTTTCTAAGTGAGAACTTTAGCAATCGGGCTTTGAAGGAAGTCTTTCCCGAAGAGGCTGCTAAGGTGAGTTCTAGAACCCCTCTTTTACATGTTTTAACTGATTTTGGGGCTTGAAATGCATGTATGAACTTTTTATAAAACTATGGTTTCATACCCGTATTTGTGAATGTGTGTATGTTGCGGGTATGGTTTGATTTTGGGCTATGTTTATGTTTGATGATGTTATGGTTGTGTTTCTAAGGCTTAGAATGTATGATTTAAGCTTAGAACATGATAGATGGTGTTTGGGGATAGAATTATGATGTTAAGTTTGCCCTAGGCTGCTCATGCGCCCAAACAGTAGCTCGTACACCTGAGTTTTAAAAAAACTGCTTAAGTGTTCTAAATGCGGATGAGTAAAGAGGAAATGTGGATGAGCATTGACAAATGCGGATGAGTAAAGTCAATGCGGATGAGTAAATGTCAATGCGGATGAATAAAGAGGAAATGTGGATGAGCATTGATAAAATGCAGATGAGCATTGACAAATGCGGATGAGTAAAGTCAATGTGGATGAACAAATGCGGATGAGCATTGACAAATGCAAATGAGTAAAGTCAACGTGGATGAATAAAAGTCAATGTGGATGAGTAAAGAGGAAATGCGGATGAGCATTGACAAATGTGGATGAGTAAAGTCAATGCGGATGAACAAATGCAGATCAGCATTGACAAATGCGGATGAGTAAAGTCAATGCGGATGAGTAAAAGTCAATGTGGATGAGTAAAGAGGAAATGCGGATGAGCATTGACAAATGCGAATGAGTAAAGTCAATGTGGATGAACAAATGCGGATAAGCATTGACAAATGCGGATGAGTAAAGTCAATGCGGATGAACAAATGAGGATGAGCATTGACAAATGCAGATGAGTAAAGTCAATGCGTATGAGCAAATGCAGATGAGCATTGACAAATGCGGATGACTAAAGTCAATGCGGATGAACAAATGTGGATGAGCATTGACAAATGAGAATGGGTGAAGTCAATGCGGATGAACAAATGCGGATGAGCATCGACAAATACGGATGAGTAAAGTCAATGTGGATGATCAAATGCAGATGAACAAAAAGAAATGTGGATGAACAAAAAGAAATGAGGATGAACAAAAAGAAATGCAGATGAACAAAAAGGAAATGTGGATGAACACTTAGAATATTTTCTGACTTTTTGGGGAAAAAGTGAAATGTAGGCTTTGACTTGGAAGGTTCCTGGGGTTCATGTAAGCTTACTTTTGAGGTCATAGATGATGTGATGGGCATTGTATGATGATGTTATGATGTATGATTGATGCTTATGCATGATGGTATGTATGATGTATGATATGTATGTATGATGACCTGTATGATAATGTTGATTGTGTATGTTGATGTTCCTTATTATGTATGTTTATTTTTCCATGGCTTTGCGTTGAATGTTAATGAATGAAATAAAAGTATTATGTAACGTAAAGTGGAAGATAAAGAAAAGAGGAACATGTGTCTATGAACCCTATCATACACACAGTAAGAGTTCAATCCCGGTGACTGCTCCAATACGTGCGATTTCCTAATTACTGTGTGTTATATAGCGTGCGATTTTGGCTAACCCATAAGAGTTCACACACATAGGGAGAGTGTCCAACTATGTCTGTATCTACAGAGTGCGATTTTGGCTAACTCATAAGGGTTCATACACACAGTAAGAGTTCAGTCCTGGTGACTGCACCAATACGTGCGATTTCCTAATTACTATGTGTAGCGTGCGATTTTGGCTAACCCATAAGAGTTCACACACATAGGGGGAGTGTCCAACTATGTGTGTATCAACAGCGTGCGATTTTGGCTAACTCATAAGGGTTCAAACACACAGTAGGAGTTCAGTCTTGGTGACTGCTCTAATAACGTGTGATTTCCTAATTACTGTGTGTTATACAGCGTGCGATATTGGCGATCCCATAAGAGTTCACACACATAGGGGGAGTTTGTCCTAGTGACCACTCCATATGTGTGATATGTGCGATACGTGCAATATGTGTGATACGTGCGATATGTGCTATATGTGCGAGATGTGCGAAATGTACCAAATGAATGATGATGAAGATAATAATTGTTACCTTTTTGTATGTGCAATGTGTGATCCCGTGTGATAGTAATGAAAATGTTTTAACGAATGGAAGGTAATGCAATGTTTTTATAAAACTAGAACTCACTCAGCAACGCTGACTTTTTATGCATTTTCTAGTTGGCAGGTAAAGTTGCTGAGGATGGCACAGGGTGGCTACTTAGCTCATTTGTATGGCATTCTTTTGTTTAATGTTTTTGCATTGTAATGCGAACAAATGAAATTGTGTTACGAATGTTGTATTAGATTGCAAAAAGCATTTTTAATGAAAATGTTGTTTTTAATGTTTCCGTTGCAATGTTTATTTCAAGTTAATGTAATTATATGTTTTATGAGTGATGATTGGCCAGTTGTAAGCGTCCCGGGAACGGGGCCTTACACGATGACGCAGGAGGTGGCTAGGACGGACCCCGATGTTGTGTCTGGTATGTTTCTAGTAAACCAAACTCTAGCTTATGTGTTATTTGATTCTGATGCTAGTAAAATCTTTATTTCTATTGCTTTCTATGCTAAATTGTCTGTTAGTAGTAAAAATATACATAAGCCCTTTGATGTAGAAATTGTCATAGGTAACTCTACCAGGATCTCTGAGATGATAGAAGGTTGTGACATAGAATTAGAAGGTCACAAGTTTCCTGTTAGACCTTTCGTGATGACCTAGGCAGATTCGATGTAGCCCTTGGAACGGAGTGGTTGGCAGACTACGAGGCGAACATCATGTGTCGCAACAAGATGGTCCAGTTAACATCGCTTGACGGGAGTTCAGTGACGGTTTATGGTGATCGGGTCACTATGATTCCGAAAGTGATTTCGATGGCGGTGGCGGGAAAGTGCATGAGGCCTGGATGTAGTGCCTACTTGGCCTACGTGAAGGATGTGGATACGCCAACCCCACAACTGTCTCATGTACCGGTTGAGTGTGACTTTCCATACGTATTTCCCGAAGACTTACCAGGAGTGCCACCTGATCGAGAGATCGAATTTCAAATTGACTTGATACCAGGTGCTCAACCTGTTGCTAAGGCACCTTATCAGTTGGCTCCGACTGAGATGAAGGAGTTGATGGAGCAAGAAAGGAGCTGCTTGATAAGGGGTTCATTAGACCAAGTATCTCTCCTTGGGGTGCACCTATCTTATTTGTGAAGAAGAAAGACGGTAGCATGAGAATGTGTATAGACTACAGTGAGCTGAATAAGCTGACAGTGAAGAATAGGTACCCCTTACCGAGAATTGATTATCTATTTGATCAGCTCCATGGTACCAGTTGGTTCTTGAGGATAGACGTTCGATCTGGCTACCATCAGTTGAAAGTAAGGAGCAGGATATTCCTAAAACAACTTTTTGCACGTGCTATGGAAACTACGAGTTTCTCATTATTTCTTTTGGTTTGACCAACATGACAAATGCTTTTATGTACTTAATGAATCGAGTGTGTCGGCCGATGTTGGATAAATCAGTGATTGTGTTTATTGATGATATCCTGATTTATTCAAAGAGCGAGAAAGAGCATGTCGGTCACATTCGGGAGGTTTTGGAGACGTTGAGAAGGGAGAAGTTGTATGCTAAATTCTCCAAGTGCATGTTCTGGTTGTGCAAAGTTCAGTTTTTGCGTCATGCAGTGAATCCCGAGATGGTGGACCCGGCAAAGGTGGAGGCGGTGATGCAATGGAAGTCACCAAAGACGCCATCCGAGATCTGTAGTTTGTTGGGTTTGGCGTGCTATTACAGAAGGTTCATCCAAGACTTCTCAAAGATCGCTTCTCCACTAACCAAGTTGACCTATAAAGATGTAATGTTTGTATGGGGTCAAGCTCAAGAGAAGGCTTTTGAGGAGTTATAGACGAGGTTAACTCAAGCTCCTGTCTTGTTGTTACCCGATGGAAGTGAGGATTTGGTGGTTTATTCAGATGCTTCTTACTCAGGGTTGGGATATGTGTTGATGCAGAGAGGAAAGGTTATAGCCTATGCATCCTGACAGTTGAAAGTTCATGAGGTTAACTATCCTACTCATGACTTGTAGCTAGCAGTCATGGTCTTTGCATTAAAGTTATGGGGCACTACCTATACGAGACGAAGTGCACCATATGCACTGACCATAAGAGCTTGATGTACTTCTTCGAGCAGAAATATTTGAACATGAGGCAGAGGAGATGGTTGGAGCTCATAAAAAACTATGATTGCGAGAGCCATTACCATCTGGGCAAAGCTAACGTGGTGGCGGATGCCCTTAGCCAAAAGGAGAGACCCGAGTTGATTCGGGTGAAGGCTTATCAGTTGGTCATGACCTCTGATGTGATGACATAGGTCAAAGAGTTTCAAGATTAGGCAATGAAAGAAGATCATCTTAACTCTGAAAAATGAGAGGTCTGGTCGCGGAGTTGGGTGAAAACACACTCGGTGTTTGAACCCGAATCGAACGAATGTGGATTCCTTGTTTTGGAGATCTACGTGTGAAGATTATGGATGAAGCTCATAAAACTCGATACTTTATTCATCTCGGTGCTACGAAGATGTATCAATGTTGGGTTTTGTCACATGTAAAACACTTAGTTTAACCATTTAAACTATGAAAACGCAGCGGAAAAATGAGCTTAATACACGGTTTATAATCTGAAATATTTGCCATATTAAACTACAAACAAAACCCAAGAATAAGGATAAAATGTATGTGAAATAATATGCTATCAACCAACACAAAACCAACCATAGGGTGTTAATAGAAGAGAACCTTTCTTGTGCAAATGTTGTGGATGAAAAGAGATAGATGATGATGTTCTTGAATGTGTCTAGCCTTCAAAAGAGGAGGCCTCAA
>BJCM01207723.1:0-10850 GCA_018326385.1 Flaveria bidentis
TATATTAATTAATAATACAATAACATTTTTCTGAAATTTAAAATATAAAATAAATAATTAAAAAGCAAAATGGTAGAGTCCTGGTTCAAACCTAGGACCTCTAAGTTGTAATGATGTGAGTTACCAGTTGGGCAAAGCCCAATATATGTCAAGAACCCCGTTTAAAACTTGAAATCACAAATTTAGAATTTCCCCAAATCCATATGAAACCTAATTCGATTTTGATCCAAATTGAGGTACAATACCACTATGTTAATGGAATTAACATTAGGGTTTTTGATTGTTTATGAATATATGACTATTGGTGTTTGTTTGATTACTTTAGAATGAAGTCGAATACGATGATAATGGGAGGAGAATGGAATTTGAGGTATGTGTATATTGTATATGAAATTTATATTGTTGAAAGTTAAAATTTCTCGAATAGGATGTTTCCCCTTATATATGGGTAATTAGACCCGTTACCACACACATTCAAGTTGGTTTCTGGAATGTTTAAATTTAATTCACTGTGAAGGGTGTGGTTATGAATCAATTGATTCAATGATTATGTTATCAAAGATCACGGTTATGATTTGGGCCAAGGAATTTTATGATTTCTTGATCCTAGCTTTCGAAACAACTTTTGTTTATAAAAAGAATATTCGGTTTAGATTGTACATGTTATAACAAGTAAATTAAACGAATCGAAACATGCACTAAGTTCGAATCACGCAACCGAGGGTCTTGGAACAGTTTTATTGCATTTTAATCGAGTGTTTTGGGTGTGAAGGGGTCGCGGGAGTGGCGGCTGGACGGGAACAATCAAGCGGGGGTGGTTTTTGTTTAAATGGAAGTTACACTTTGGTCCCTGAGGTTTTGAAAGTTATTATTTTATATCTAAACTTTTAAATAAAGTTTCAAGAATTACATTTTGAATCACAAACTTATAAAATCCTAGTTTTAAAATTAATTCAAATTATTTATTTAGAAACTCTATTAAATCATCATTAATTTATAGAATATTTATAGATTTTATATATTTGTAAGATTAATAACTTTGTATATTAATTATTTATTTTAATTAACTAATTAAAACACATAAATGACAAAACAGAACATTCTAACTTTATAAAAATTCATTTAACAAATTATAAAATTGTTATAAATTGATTACAATGATTTATAATAAATAAAATTTGAATTATTCATTTCATAATATTGATGGCATTTGAATATCCAAAATAATGTAATAATTTAAAAATGATCTTTAATCAATTGTATAAAAGATCAAAATGGATTCAGGTTCGAATTTAGAATTTAAAATTTTGTCAAATGTTATATTCCTAGACCATATATTTACCATGTTTATATTTTTATAGTTATATTCCTAGACCATACATTTACCATGTTTATATTTTTCTTTACATGTCAATATAAGTTTCATTCAAAATTCAGACATACGCAAAACAGAGGCAAGTTCCTCTAATACAACATTAAAAAGGAAATTATAACAAAAAAGATATTATAGAAGATTATTAATACAAATGAATTTTGTTGTTCATATAATATAAAGTATAAAATAATTTTTATTTCAACTGGTTAAGGTAAGTACTCATGATATGTAAATAAAATAAAGATCATGTGTGTAAGTCTCACTCTGAGCAAAATGTTTAGAGTTGAACCAGAGGGTTTTCTCAGCAAAGAGTTTCCTCCTGTGAGAGTTGGGGGTGCGGTCCCAGCTAGAAAACGAATAAATATACCCGATTAAGATAACACTTATTTTTCGAAACAATACCTTACATTTGCTATTAAAAATATATATAATTAATAATTCACATAGATTCAAGATCCAAATAACTCTTCATTTTGAGATAATCGTTTCACACAAACAAACACACTCATCGCTGGTTTCTAGCAAATTGTCAGAAGTTTTCCAAATAGTCATCAACAATTCAACATTGCACATCACCCCTACTCTCTCTCTCTCTCTCTCTTGATTGGCAAAAGAACCTCAAATTCTCTCCATCTTCAGTCTCCGGTACTAATGAACACTAGCCCCATTTCAGCTCTCGTGTGTTCAACCCCTTTAACCTGCCCCCACATTAAGGGTTGCAACTTTATGCCACCACATCAAGGAAACCCCTCGTGAAGTGGATGTAAAAGATCTCAGATTTAATGTAGAAAACGGGTCACCTGCAACTTTGCCTCTAATTCAGGTGAATTTCTATTTCATCTCCTTTAAATCCATTATAAAGCAAACCCCACTTCAGTAATGCTCACAGATTCACAAAAATGAAAGCTTGTTGATTCTTGTGAAGTGGGTGGGTGTTTGGAGCTTTAAAGATTGCATCTTTGAAGCTTTCTTGAAATGGGGTTTTGTTAATTTCATTGTATGATTTTGGGTTAACATTAAAGTTTGTCTTTTGTTTATAGCTAAATTGACTTATCTTGTGTTGTTAGAAGAATTGATTTATAAGTGTGTGTGTGTTTAAAAGATTTGTGTACAAAGGTTTTGGGTGGGCAGTGCAACAAAGTTCAATGATTCTTTCGTAATGGGTTAGGTTTTGGGGCGTTAATTTGTGTTTCAAGATTTGATTTTGGTGAAAAATTTGTTTGTATGAGTGATAGAGGGACATAATGAGAAAGAAAATGCTATATTTTGCGATATCTTGCAGAATTGGATCATGGCAGGAGTTGTTCGTGATCGGATCCTTAAAGATGCTAATGGTAATGTTAGCGATCATCTACGCAACCATATCCATTTAACAAACTGTATACACTTGAAAAATCATATGCACCAAAATAGCCCCATAATGACTGACAGGTCCCTTATTAGGGACCTTGTTGTTCTTCAAAGGTCACGGTCTTTAAGGGATCCTTCCATGAGCCCGAGCCCGCCTCCATTTCAGTCATCTCCTACCCTTGACCATCTACGAAAACGGGTGGGGAAAGATGGCGGGGGTGGAAGGCGGTCTATTGATCTATCTGGCAACTCGTCATCAAATGTGGGCACTAGTGATGAGATCCATAGAAGAAAGAAGAAAGAAGAATCGGGTAGTAGGAGTTTTAAAGATGATTCTCGATTAGATGCTGCCACTTTGGCTAGTGATATTTATCCGGGAAGTTCTGATGATAAGCAAAAAGGGCGGAACGAAATCCTGATTGATGGTGACAATGTAGCTTCATCACACAATCGTTTCCATGGTGGTATAGAGGTTGAATCAAGCCTTCGTAGCCATGGTCTTAATCGGGTCAAAAGGCAAAAATTTAGAAGTGGAAGGCGAGTTTCTCGGGTACCCATAACCAAGATGTCCATGGCTTCAAATTTTGTATCACAAGTTGAATATGGTGGTCAACAAAGTGTCACCGAGGGTCCAAAAAATAGTTGTGGGATTCCATTTAACTGGTCAAGAATGCACGATCGGGGGAAGTCGTTTCTTGATATAGCGGGAAGAAGTCTCTCATGCGGTTTATCTGATTCAAGGTCTAAGAGAAAGGGTCTACAGGACTCTAGTCAAGTGCCCGTTATGTCTGATCACTCCACTTCATCTACAACCAGTGAATCACTGCCTTTATTAATGGATGGTTCTCAAGAAAGTCAAGAAAATCCTGCAGCATGGGTGCATGATTATTCTGGTGAATTAGGTCTATATGCAGACAACTTATTAAATAGTGAAATAGAGTCGGATCTTGCCTCCGAAGCCCGATCAGGTTACAAAAGTCGATCTCGTGACAATACTCGACACCAAAACCTCACTCAAAAGTACATGCCAAGAACCTTTCGGGATTTAGTGGGACAGAATTTGGCAGTACAAGCTCTCTCCAATGCAATTGCAAAAAACAAAATCGGGCTGCTTTATTTATTTTATGGCCCTCATGGCACCGGGAAGACCTCGTGTGCACGTATATTTGCTCGGGCATTAACTTGTCAGTCTTTGGATCACCCAAAACCGTGCGGATGTTGCAATTCTTGTGTAGCACATGATATGGGAAAGAATAGGAGTGTTCGAGAAGTGGGTCCCATGAGTAATCTGGGGTATAGGAGTACTATGGAACTTATAGAAAACATGATTGTTTCTCAGCTACCATCAAAGTACCGAGTGTTCATAATCGATGATTGTGATACTTTGCCTCCTGACTGTTGGAGTGCTATATCTAAGGTTATTGATCGAGCTCCAAGGCGTATGGTTTTTCTTTTAGTCAATTCGAGTCTTGATGTTTTGCCACATATAATCATTTCCAGGTGTCAGAAGTTTTTCTTCCCCAAGTTGAAAGATGCGGATATTATCTATACATTACAATGGATTGCAACTAAAGAAGATCTCGAAATTGATAAAGATGCATTAAAGCTTATAGCTTCCAGATCTAATGGTTCATTAAGGGATGCGGAAATGACCCTCGAGCAGCTAAGTCTACTGGGGCAAAGGATATCTGTTCCTCTTGTTCAAGAACTGGTTTTTCTCCATCTTTTATACTTTATATACATATAATCATAAATAGCAACATGTAGCATTTGGTCACTGGATTTTAAAGATTATTTTTTATCATTCAGCTTTCAAAAGCAGTTATAAAAAACATCCAACTTATGCATAAGTTGGCCAATTTGAGTTACAATAGGAATTGGGTCAAACGGGTTGAAAGCCGTCTGAAGTGAATGCAATGCATCCATTGATAATTTTATTATCTCACTCAGAGTCATCTGTTATCATTTTCTACATCACCTCTAATAAATATGTATACACCTCACTAAACAGGTTGGACTTATATCTGATGACAAATTAGTTGACCTGCTTGATTTCGCATTATCAGCAGACACAGTGAATACCGTGAAACAATTAAGAGAAATCATTGAGTCGGGTGTCGAGCCATTGGCATTAATGTCACAACTTGCAACCGTGGTAACCGATATTCTTGCGGGTAATTACAATTTCATGAAAGAAAGGTCAAAAAGGAAGTTCTTTAGACAACAAGCATGTAAGTCTGACTCTTCTTGACTTTTCTTTCTCTTCCAAGATTTCAAGAAAAGCCACTCTTTTTTCCTTTTTGGTCTTCTCTAACAAATTTAGTTTGCCTTTCAGTATCTAAAGAAGATATGGAGAAACTGCGGCTAGCATTGAAGACGTTATCTGAAGCAGAAAAGCAGCTTAGAACGTCAAATGACAAGTTGACTTGGTTGACCGCTGCTTTGTTGCAGCTTGCTCCTGATCAGCAGTATGTATTACCAACATCTTCTGTGGATGTGAGCATTCATCACAGTCCATTGGTGGTAAATAATCGCGGTAGAAGAGATGGGACTCGCAAAAGTAACTTTGGGCATGGTGAGACAACTGGGTTTCAAAGGGGTTTGATGAAAACAGATGGAAGTTCTAGTGGAATCCAAACAAAAATGAAAAAAGATTTATATCGGCAAGAATTTGAAGAAATATGGTTGGAGGTGCTTGAGAATATTCAGATAAATAGCATAAAAGAGTTCTTGTGTCATGAAGGAAAACTTACATCACTCGGTTTTGGTGCAGGTACATTCTTATGTTGTATTTACCATATCACTCGTCTTTTTTGACATGCTTAGATCCAGTGTTGAAGAGGTTAATATGAGAATAAAAATAAATTTCTATAACCTTAAATATTGTTATAAGTAATATGGAAGCTAAATTGTCTTTTAATAAATATATTTCCTTCAAAATATCCTTTTTGGTCATTTTACATACTCATTCTATCATTTGCTACATGTTTTGTTACAACTAATTATTAGTGTGACACCTTAGACAAATCCCACATACTGCCCTGTAGAAGGTGTTTTGTGTGTATTAGCTTTGGATGAGAGGAAGATTTTGGGTGGGACCGATCTAGGATGCGTGGCCTCCTTGGAAAGTTTCCACTCATGTAACTAAAAACAATCAGCGAGCTCATAATTAGCAAAGCAGAGAATATTGATTGGTACTAGTGGCCAGATGTTTACTTTATTCATTTTGCAGCTCCAACCGTTCAACTTATGTTCACTTCCCACATAACAAGATCAAAGGCAGAAAAGTTCAAAATCCACATTCTAAAAGCATTTGAGCATGTTCTTGGATCACCCGTTACAATCGAAATCAGGAGTGAAATGAGGAAAGAACCAGGAGATTCCCAATTAGACCCGTATGCAAAAAGAATGAGTGAGATCATTGAAGTAGAGGCTTCTCCTAGAAAACCAAAAGCCAAGTTACATAATGATAAAACAGGAGCCACCCCATCTCATAAGAATTCAAGTGTCAGTTTACAAAGAAGATTAAGGGAACAAAAACAATCAAAGAGTCTAGTCAAGGGTAAAGTGTCTCTTGCAGATGTAATTCAGCATGCAGAATTAAAAAGAAACGGTTGGTCAACACGCAAAGCCGTTTCCATTGCTGAAAAACTTGAACAAGAGAATCTGTAAGTGTCCCCCTCCAACAGTTAGGCGTCATCATTTGCCTCTGGATGTTATATTGAATCAAATTTTGAAATCATAAGTTGCTTGTTTGACATTCAGAGGTCAAGATGTCACGTCCAGTATAGAACACTATAATATTATGAGTGACTTGCTTTCTTTAAATTGCAGGAGAATGGAACCAAGATCAAGAAGCTTGTTATGCTTTAAGGCATCTAGAGTTGCTCACCGGAAGGTAATGAGCAAAATTTTCGATCATGGTTATTAATGCTCAATATTAGAAGTGGCAATTTCGATCCATATACTTATCAACGGGTTGTATTTTATCTTAAACAAGATTAAATCTTTTCAGCTAAAAATGTGGTCAAAGGGGTGTAAGTCCTCTAAAGTGTATTTTCTAAGACATACAACCTCTTAAAAAGTTAAATCGTTTTATTTAACGATTTAGATTATAATTGTAATAACTTTACTTGTGATAACTTTACTCTGTGATCATAATTAAGGCATTAATTATGTAAAAAGTTTGAAGAACGAACTAGAAGTGTTTGTGTCAACCCATTGTCCTGCTTATCTTGCCACCTCTAGTTTATATGTAGTTTATATGATATGGCCCAATATTTGGTCAACACATGGAAACTCACTATCAAAACTTTGAGCATGCAGGTTTCTCGATTAAAGTTTAGACCGCGAAAGCCACGGGCTTTGCTGAGATTCGTGTCGTGTGGCAGGTGTTCTTCAACTAGATCGCCCCGGTAATACAAAAACATGTAGAATATGTTAGGCTATTAGTTTTCATTAATAAAAGTCAACTCCTAGAACAATTATAAGGCAATTAGGCAAATGTGTATTTCTTATATTTTTGCAGCTTTCAATGTTCTTTGTAGGCCTTTTGTAGTTGTAAACAATTTTAATCTTTGATGAAATTATAACCCTTTTCTTTTAACCTAGAAAACCCAAAATCATTAATCTCTGGATGATGAAAGTAGGCCTATGTTTTCAGAACCGGATCGGACATTGGACCGGATGCCTTACTAGTTTGGTGGTCGGACCGGTTGGATTGAATTTAACTATGTTTATATATGTAATTAAATATAAGTAATTTATATATGTATTTTATAGTTATATATAAAATTTAACTATACTTATATATCTAACGTACTAATTTATGGTTTAACACCCTGTTTTTACCCATTAAAATCAAAAAAGAATAAAAAAATACCAAAACCGGTCCGGTTTCCCGGTCCTACCAGTGGTTCGGGACGAACAGGCCGGTTCGACCACTAAAAAACGATCCATAGCAGACCAGACAGGCCACCGGACCGGTCGGATCGGCCGGTCCGATCCGGTCTCCAAAACATTGGTCTTTATGGTTGGAAGATTGACTTTTGATTGATCAAGAACACAGATTTTCAATGTCTATGGCTCTTCTGATCCAGATTTTCAAAACATTGGAAATTTGAAACAGATTATACATACACCCACATACATAAATACACGTGTGTATTCTTATATTATAATATAAAATAAGAATATATTATGATTTGTAAGGGTCGAGCTTGGCTTATTTATAATTAGGTATTTTTTTCCTTGCGTTGCTATGGGGAGATTAATACATTTGCCGTTAGACATCATTTCAAGAACCGATTTAGGCTCAACATTTGACATCGCTGCAACTCAGGTTGTACGTACACAAAAGTGTACTCACCGTCCATAGGAATGCCACACCAAAATCTGGTTTGTGCCAAAGTTATCATAGCCAAATGCAATTTGATTCATCTAGATTATATTTAAGTATTAATCTCCATGGTCAGTAGTGATATCAACATGCAATTATAACCAAATGATAACCAGATCGCAGGTGGTTTCATCAACTGCAACTGGCAAACGTAATGCGTAGATACAAAAACTGAAATGTAAACTTAAATTACATCAATAGAGATTTAGATATTATCATAAACATACCACCGATCTATATTCTATAACAGAATCACAACCTATAAACAGTATGCAAAACATATTCAAGCTTTACAAATTAAAATCAAAGATGATAAAATGTTTATTATTCTAATTGTTATAACAAATATTAAAGACGTAATCTTTGTTCGAGAGTGTACCCCTTACATTTCGGTATATATTATATAAATTCCAACCATTAAAGTGAATAAGAGTTTAAAAATATAAAAATAAAATTATGATGGGATATTAGTGAATCTCAATTTTGGAACTAACCCACTTTAAAATTTGAATTGAAATCCAATTCCATTTAAATCTATCTTCCCTTATTTATCTCTTTATAATATTCAAATTTGTAATTCTTTTTTTTTTTTTCTATATGCATTATGTTACCACGACTACAAACACACAGTTGTCTTAGTCTATTCATTGCTACAGTCACCGCTCACCAAGCTCGCCATCACCGACGTTGCATACCAAACTCCACCTCCTGTCGCTTGACCAGCAAACACAAGCGTCCACCCACTGGTCTGATCCAGCATGTCTAAAGCTAGCAATCATAACCATCATCGACAAATGCAAAAGAAACACCATAATAAAGCGATAAACGGAGAAAATCGAAGAGATGGAGACAAGGAGGCACAAGATGTCACAACCATAAGATCGGATAACGTTTCATCGGCCGGAAACGCCGCTTAAAATGGTAGTTCCTTCTCCCCAAAAGTTCCACTTCCTCTCTAGATAGTCTTTTTTCTCTAATGAGAAAGCACATGAATAAATAGGTTGACTAACTTTGAAAACCATAAAACTACCCAAAATAAGAAGGCAAAAACTACATTGGTCCACCAACCCAAAATATTAATACATATTATAATTCTCAAGTTTGGTCCGGCTTTTCTCTGTTTATTGTTCATTAGGTTAGAACCCCGTGTATTACATGGGTTAAATAAATAAAATATTAAATAATTAGTAATGAAAATGTAATAATTATAAAACAATATGGTTGAAATAGCATATGAGTAATAATATAAGTAATAACATAATGATATCATTATTTTAAAATTTTGTTATTAAACCCTAATTGGATTTTTAATAAACATTTTTATTGCAAAAACAAACGATTTTAAAAAATATCAATATATTTTTTTTCTTATTATAACTCCCAATTTTAGTTATTTTGTTTTATAAAAAAAATCATTCAAAAAAACCATTTTAAAATACTTCATATTTTTAAACATGTTTGTTGTTTTAGAAAATTTTCCTATTTTTTAAATTTTGTTTATTTAGAAGTTACATCTATAAAAGCATCTCTTTCTTAGTTTATTGAAAAACAATTTTTAATCTCAAAAGAAATTAAATAGTATTATAAGTATTTAAGGTAATTGTGTAATAAGAAAGACAAGCGGGAAAATTAAAATTAGATAGTCTAGAATTGTGCCAAATGGCATTTTAAAACTTTTTTTTATTATAATAGATAGAAGATAGATTAGATATTTAAATATTTTAGTTATATACATATATAAAATTTATAAATAATTATTTACAAAAGCAAAAAAGTAAACCCAAATATTAAAATAAATTATCATAAAATTTTAAAAATCAAAATCTTAATAAAAATCAAAAAATCAAAATCTGGAAATGAAAAAAAACTATATGGTCAAAGGTTCATTATCTCCTCGTAAGGTAAAAAGTTACATGCCATAATGATGAATACGGGCTATAAAAGAACATGAATTAACTAAATTGATATTTTGTATACCAATACGCACCGTATTTTACGGTCAGTATTTTTTTTTTGTCAAGAGGCATAATAGGCGTGGGTGTACATATATCCAAGACATGACAAAATTTATATTATTTTCTTTTTTATAATAACTTTATTTATAATAAACACTATTTTTTATTATGTACTTATAATAAAAAAATAAATTAGTTATTATATTTATAGAAAATTGACCGTTTAAGCTCGCAAGGCTAGTCAAACTTAGTACGTGCAGGACCGGTGAAAGGTGGTCACTTACAACACAACAACACAAAGAGGAGAACAAACTAAACTTAATCAAACAGTGAACTGGATTAACCACAATATATGATACTAAGATTACAAGTAAGTAAGAGACGGAACAAGAGAACAAGATACACAAGTATATGGTTTTCAAGATTGCAGTATATTGCTTTCTAAAGTTCTATTACAAGTGTTACAAAGCATGAAAGAAAGATACAAGAACCTGAGATACTTATACTACATCCTACAGTCAGCCATACTTTGAAGGCCAGCTGGATACAATTGACTAGACACAAAACAAAATCAATTGTAGAGTCAAAAGGCAGATTGCCTTTTGACTAGTGATTATGACATGTCATAGCTCACATCCTTATCTATTACAAAAAGGATAAAGTACATGAAGTAGACAGTTACAGACTCAAGACCTCAATGTACAGTTACCAAAAGCATGGACCTTTTCACCAACTCATGTAAGTTGGTGACTTTACAGAGTTGCGGCGGAAA
>BJCM01207729.1:0-10031 GCA_018326385.1 Flaveria bidentis
AGTCAATTGTATCCAGCTGGCTTTCAAAGTATAGCCGGCTGTAGGATGTAGTATAAGTATCTCATGTTCTTGTATCTTTCCATTATGCTTTGTAACACTTGTAATAGAACATAGAGAAAGCAATATACTGCATTCTTGAAAACCATATACTTGTGTTCTTTGTGTTCTGTCTCCTACATTACTTGTGTTTTTAGTGTCTTACCTTGATTAATCTAGTTTACTGTTTGATTAAGTTTTAGTTAATCTCTTCTTTGTGTTGGTGTGTTGTAACTAACCCCCTTCAACGGTCCTGCACCATTCCATGCATTATGAAGGAGAGATCCTCAGGAATCTAGTCCCACCCTCCATGCTTGTTAGACAAATTGTGAATAACCACATGAAGCAGGTATTTTCGTTAGGATGAGACCTTTCTTTTCTTGAAATTCCTTACAGAGAAATCTCCCTCATAGCCCATCTACTCAAAGGAATGATTGACAGCTTACTCTGGAAAAGAAAACTCACCTTCTTCATCATCCAGCTAAAGATGGTTATTGATGATGGTCAGAGTGATCAAGATTGTCCTCCCTTGCACTGTGGCAGACAGTGCCTTCTCCCCATCCATAATGACCTCTTCGCAGGTCTTCCAAAATTCAAGCAATTGATCCTCATAGAGAATAGGATCAATGGTGAGGGAGGTGGAGTAGTTTGACAAAGCTAGAAAACGGAAAACCTCTGAGAAACTATCATCTTTCTCAGAGTTGAACAGAGCAACCTAGTTGTGTTGCCTGTGAAGTTGCATGGAGAAATTAGGGTTGTTTCTGAGATTTAGATTGGCTATTTTGAGAAGCTTAAGGGTGAATGAAGGTGAAGAACAAAGGCGGTTTGGGAGAATTTAGGTCGGAGGAATAATGCAGACGAAGAAGATAGTGAAAGAGGGGGGAACCGTTGGGCTTATATGAGAAAAGGATTTGAGACAAAGTTAATGAAAGAAGATAAACTTTGAAATCCGAAAGTCGGTCCCACCTCTGAAAAAGTAATTTGCTTTTTGATCAAAAAGTAGTTTTCTTGGAAGTCGAAAATCTTCCGAATGTAAATTTTCTTCGTATGTTTTAATGAAAAAGCTTTCGAAGCCAAAATGACTTTGGAAGATATTCGTGAGAATTTTGAAAATTTTGCTTCGGAAGAGAATTAAGACTTGAATGCTTTATTCAGTTAAGAATAAAGTTTGTGAGAGTTAATTTGCTTGGGAAGAAAATTGTCCTTGAAAACATACAAGTGTTTAAGAAAAGATTTAAGCTTCGGAAGACATTTCAGAAATTTCTTCCGAAGGCAATTTTACTTAGACAGTTGTTTGTGTTAAAGGTATAAATTTCTTCCGAAGATAAATCCAGATCTTTCGAAGGACAAAAAGATGAATATTTTCAAAAGTCTAAGGAATTTCTTCTAAAAAGATTTCTATCCAAAGAAAACAAGAACTTATGAAGGTGATAAAATAGATAAAAATAGGACACACATATTTTAAGAAATAATATGAATTAGTTTTTAGAAAAAGCTAATCAAAGTTAATCATCACAATAGTTGATATAAGATATTTAAATCTCTGCTCATCAAAGGCTTTGGTGAACAAATAAGCATATTATTCATTTGTGTTAACCTTGACTAGTTTAATTAATCCCTTTTCAAAGTTATCTCTAATCAAATGATACCTGATATTGATGTGTTTTGTCTTTAGTTGTTGCACAGGATTCTCTATGATAGAGATAACACTATTGTTGTTTATGTGAATGGGAGTCTCCTTGAAGTTTAATCCATAGTCAAGCATCTAATTCTAAATCCAAAGAACTTGAGCATAGCAGCTTGCAGCAGTAATGTATTCAGCTTCAGCAGTTGATGCAGAGACACAGGATTGTTTCTTGCATTGCCATGAGACAACCTTTCCACCAAGAAATTGACATCCCCTCATGTAGAGTTTGCAGTCATATTGCACCCACCATAATCACTATCTGTATATGCATACAGATTAAAGTCAGAATTCGTTGGATACCAAAGGTCAAGTGTTCATACTTGCCATGTGTCTTAACTACTAAAACTCTGTTTTGCACATATCAGATAGTGTTGACTGCCTCTGCCCAGAAGGTGATAGGCAGTTTAAAGTCAGACAACATAGTTCTTGTAGCTTCAATAAGTGTCTTGTTTCTCCTTTCAGCAACACCATTTTGCTGAGGAGTCCTGGGAGCATTATATTATCTTGTAATACCCTTTTCATCACAAAATACATCAAGGATTTGGTTCTTGAATTCAGTTCCTTGATGAAATCTTTAAGATGAAATTCTTCAGAATCTCAGGAGTCTCATCCTTAGTTATAAGGAACAATACCCAAGTGAATCTTGTGAAGCCATCTGTGATCACTAAACTATAAAAGGTCCTTCCTAGACTCATTACACTGGTGGGGCCAAAGAGATCCATATGTAACAAGTGTAGGGGAGTAGTGATGGAGTTTCTTTCCTTTGGCTTGAGATAACTAGTGTTGCTTTCCTTTTAGGCATGCCACATAATTGTAGTCACTTGTATGCTAGAGGAAAGACTTATCACTATTTGCTTTAGACAGAAAGCATGAAACTTCTCCTGAGGGAGATGTTTCTTGCAAATCCATCTTGTACATGTTCCCTCTTTTGGGGGCTCTGAGCAGGATATGCTCATGAGGAATGACCACCCCGGGCTTGAGAATAATGCACTCATGTTTAGTAAAGAGCATGTTATGACTCTGATCATAAAATTGGGATACACTCAAAAGATTGTACCCAAGCTCCTTGACAAAATTTACCTTTTCAATACTAAGCTTACCATTTGTGACCTTGCCTCTTCTTGTAATGTAACATCCTGCATCACCTCCAAAAGTAACTAGTCCTCCATCAATTCTATCAAACTTTTGGAGTAGTGACCTATTGCCTATCATGTTCCTGGAACAACCACTGTCAATGATCCATACATTCTTGTTTGTCTTGAGTTGTTCCTGCATAAAAGAGATGGTTAGTTACATTTCGAAACCCAAGCCTCATTGGTCTTGGGCTCATCAAAAGAAGTTGAAGACAATGCAACAGTTTTTGATCCTATAGTCATGCTGAAGGAATCATTTGCTGAAGTTGATGAAGAACTGTTAGCCACTTGGTCTTTCTTTGACCTCCACACCACCTTTGGAGTCTTAGACTTGACCTTAAGTACTTCGAAAGTTTTGTTGACTTCGAAAGTTTTGATGACTCGGCCTTCAAAAGATCTTGCTTTCACTACAGCAGCCTTCAGTACTTCGAAAGTATTCCTTCCTTCCGAGATCAAAGTTTCTTCCAAAGGAAAGTTTCCACTTGTCTTCTACTTTATTTTGGAGCTTCTGAAGGAAAAAGATTTTCCTTCTGAAGCTTGTTTCTTCTTCTCTAGACTCTCAGAAGTTTCTTTCTTTGTGATGTGAAGAGTACTCTTTGGATTGTAAACATAATCCTTAGCAAGGTGAGAGGTACTCCCACACATAACACAGTCCATTTTCTTCCTTCTAGGAGTCTTCTACTGTGAACAAGGCTAAACTTGATTACTTTCACTCTCCATCTTCATCTTCTAATATGATGTTGCAATTTTTGTAGGGTTAGAAATACCTTTGGAACTTGATGGTTCATGTTGTACAGTAGTGGTGTACAACTTATCAGCCTTCTTCTTGATGATGGGATGATTTGGACATGAACTAGAACTCTTGTTGTTAGCAAGTTTGTGTCCTCAGCTTTAACCACTTCAAATCCTGCATAAATAAAGACTTGTTTCTATGAAGAGTTAAAGGTGGCCTTGATCTCTTGGGCCTTCTTGGACTTTCTTTTGGCCTTTCTGATCAAGTTCTTTCTCTTGGACTTGATCATCCCAACAGCTTTACTCTCCTCAGAAGGATGGTGACCCTTCTTAGAATGCTCTTCTTCACTCTTCTCAGAGCCATTTTTCACCATCTCCTCTTCATCCTCTTCAGTCAAGGGGTCTATGAGGGGAAATTCATCTTCACAAGTTCCACACCTAGTAGATCTTACAAACAAGATTATGTGTGGAGGAGCTATCTCACAAGATCTCAAGTCCCTGCTTATTTTGATAACAAACTTTTGCATGCAAGGATGAGGATATCATGTTCTTGAAGGTCTCTTCTTCAAGAACACATTTTTCTGCCCTGGCTTTGATGATCACAAGCTCAGCCTGGTATTCAGTTAACTTAGTTATGAGGTCTTTGATCTGAATCCTATAGTTTTTGTGCTTATGTTTAAGAGTTGAAATGGTTTTTCTCTAAGTCCTCTCTCTTTAGTTTATAGTCATTTTCAGCTCTTTTAAAATCAGCTTTTAAGATATTTAAGGACTAAAGATCAGATATCATTTCTAAGTTATAGGTCCTATATCTATTAACTTTAGCAATAAATTTAGGAGTGCAAAGATGTTCCAATACCTTGGCTTCATCGTGGTCAGCCATGAGTGCTTGGTTTGGAGATGCTTCTTCCACCTGAAAGCTCCAGTCAAAGCCTCATTCTCATTCTAAGGAGCTCTATCAGTGTAGTTTGGTCTAGCTTGAGTTTGGCCACCATTTATTCTTGGTGCTTTACACTCTCTAGCAAAGTGTCCCATCTAGTTACAGTTGTAACACTTTACCTTGTTTTTATCCAACCCAAACTTTCCACTGGCTGCATTGCTGAGAAACTCTCTCCATGTCCTCTTGTAGAACTTCTTGGCTCTGTGAGTGAGAAGCGCCATTTGTCGAACTATCTCCATATACTCCAGATCATCTAGATGGATACAGTCCAAGTCTTCAAGAGTGAAGAGAAAGTTGCATGTGGATTCATCAGCAGAAACAAAAGCCTGAGAAGAACTTGTCTCTTGGAAGGGACTTCCTTGAGTGTCGCTTTCTCTTGGAGTCTCTCGGAAGGTAATGAATGGACCCTTTTGTGAGTTGTCAGGGTAGCATATGAGATGATGTTGTGGTTCAACGATTTCCCTTTCAGCCACATACAGGGTTGAACTTAGTTGATTGCTAGAGTTACCAGATGAATTTTGCATATTCATCTCCATCTGGTATCCACTGAAAATACCATACAACTCTGTAAGAGTAAGTCTTAAGGTTCTCGGTCCTCTTGATAATAACACGGTAATGTATCCATTTTCTAGGAAGAGAGTTCATAAACTTTCTCACAATGTCCCTGATCTCCAGAGTTACTCCAACATCCATTAGAGTATCCATAATCTCAACATACCTGAAGTATTGTTGAGTCATTGTTTCACCTACCTTGAAGGTGAAGTTTTCAAATTGTTGCTTGATGAGATCCTTCTTTTTCTCATTTGCTTCATTAGATCCCTCATACATAAGCTTTAGTGCTTCCCATAGTTGCTTGGCAGTCTTGCACTTCTTGAAGCCTCTGTAGATAGAGTTTGGAAGAGCAGTTTGAAGGGCTGTTATGGCCTTTTGATCAATATTTATTCTCTTCCTGTCTTCATCAGAGAAATCAGCCACAGCCTTTAGAATCATACTACCACCAGCAACAGAATAGGTGCTTGGCATGTAAGGTCCTTCAACAACAGAGTCCCACATCCTAGAATCTTGAGACTTGATAAAGACTTCCATTCTTTGACACTAAGTATCAAAGTCTTTAGGAGTGATCAGTGGAGACTTTGTCATAGTTCCAGTTTCCATATCAGCCTTAGTGATAACTATCATTTGAGTTGTTAAGTGTTTTGTGTGTGAGAGGGATCTTAAGATGGTGAAATCTTATATCAAGAGCCTGAAATACTTTGATACCAAATGCGGGACCATTAGAAGGAGTAATGCATTTTACAACACAACAACACAATTGAGGAGAGTTCTTTAAAACACTTAACAGATCAAATAGGGAACTGGTTAACTAGAATAAAAGATGCTAAGAACACAAGTAAATGAGAGACATAACAAGATAGCAAAACAACACAAGTATTTGGGTTTCAAGAATGTTGTATATTGCTTCTCAAGTTCTATTACAAAGTGTTACAAAGCATAATGGAAAGTTACAAGTACTTGAGATACATATACTACATCCTACAGATGTCCATACTTTGAAGGTCAGCTGGATACATAAGACTAGACAACAAAATCAAATATAGAGTGAAAAGGGAGATTGTCTTTTGACTAGTGACTATGACATGTCATAGCTCACATCCTAATATATTACAAAAAGAATTAAGTACATAAAATAGAAAGCTTAGACTCAAGACCTCAATGTACAGTTACCAAAAGTATGGACCTTTTCACTAACTCATGTAAGTTGGTGACTAAACAGAGTTGCAGCAGGAAAGGTGGTCCAACTTTATGGTAAAGTATATCAGATAAAAGCATGTTCATAAAAGTATTTGGAAGAAATCTGTCTTTACTCTTTGGCTTCGAAAGACTTTGTCTTGAAGCTTCAAAAGACTTCACTTTTGGCTTCGGAAGATGTTGGTCTTGGCTTCGAAGATTTTACACTAAGAATATTTCTAGTGAAAGTTGTAAAACTTTCGAAGCATTTCTACTTCAGTTTTTTGGTGCATGCATGCAGAGAGACTTTGGATGTTTTGAATGTTTTGGCTGCATCAAACTTATTGGAATTTTTACAAACTCCCTTTAGGCTGATGCTATCAAAACATTTGAAAATCTTCATCAGTTTTAATAAACAAAATAAAAAATATTAGAAATTATGTGATTGGTTAGAATTGGTTTTCTTATAATTTAATGGTTTTTTCTTAGGATCCTTCCTCAATGACGATATACCATCTTCTTGTTAAATGTCAAAAAATAATATTTTTTTTCATAACAACTTAATACTTTATGTCGGAAAAAAAACAAAGTTTATTCAAACAAAATAAATAAATAAATAAATAAATAAATAAACAAATAAATGGCACGATTAAAGGAATAAAATAAAGGCAACAAACAAATTAACTCAGAACAGTGATTGAATTATGAGTCGAGAATGATATATACATGGCCGAGTTTCATTTAAAAAACAAAAAATTAATGATAAATCATGATAAAATTATATATTAACTTCTTACAAATAATTTTCAACCATGATCATTCGCGTAAATTATCGGTGAAAGACAATCCACATCAGAGAACACAAATAGTGTTGATGACCCAGTCCGCTCTCCATTTCATTGTAAAACTCTTGAAATAATTGAAGCATATTACACCAAGTAAAACTCAGATCATAACCTCCATTTTAAAAAATTATAAGCTAACTCCTTCGAAACCAATTCATCTATAGCTCATTAATAACATTATATATTAAAGTCCGTCTGAATATTTATGAAATTGGTCGGTTTCGTAGATTGTAGACAAGCGAAGCCTAAAAGACCGAACACCTAACCGAGCCTTCCTCGGGTTCATCCTCCGTACGGATCCAGATCTCGACACTCCTAGACTCGAACCACCGTCCACACGTAGACGCTTATCTGCTTTTGCATCAAGCATGACATAAGTCATCTTATTAGTACTCTCCATCACAACAAAAGGAGAAACCTTTGACTTGTTCTTCTGATCACCCATTCCCACCCTACACCCGGTGGTTTTGGACCCAATGGACCCGAGGGCGACGCTGGCTTTAACCGCGAGTGCAGCCATTTCGGAAGCCCCGAGTCGACCCCGAAGTTTGGATACGGGTAGAATAAAATATATCTGAGCGGCATCAAGCTCATCCTTGGGGCTCATGGGTGTGATATGCTCGTCGTAGGAGAGACTGTCGGAGTTGCAGAGGAAGAAAGCTGAGGAATCCATTGTTTGAAGAACGTCGGAAACGAAGACGGGAGTGGAATACGGTAGTAATTCACCGCTCGGGGTTACGACGAGGGCGGAAGAGACGTTATCGGTGCCTGAAGATAAACAACTGCCCATACGTTTTAAATGTTGGCTTCACGTTCACTTGTGGGGATTGAATTGGTGTGTGTATGTGTGTGTGTTGAATAATATTAGTATATGTATATGTAGACAACCGTTGTCAGCGTCAAAGGGTGGAATAAAAAAACAAGTGGAATTTGGATGGATGGATAATAGATGCTTTGTAAGCGATGACGCGTTGAGTTACATCAACAGAAGCTTGGTTATCAAGTTAATTAAAAAGGGAAAATTCTCGGAATATATGTGTGTCTGTTTTTTTTTGTTATCTTCTTCCTTCTAAATATTTGTTTTAAATTTTATCTTCAATTAAAATATCAAGACGCAGGTGCACGTATAACCACCCTTTTAAAACTAACGCGTGGTCAATAGGTCACCACCTGCGAAACAAAGGCGTCAGCTATGCAACTTTGATTTGTTTATGATTTCAAATATAATATTAATATAATCAATTCTTATCCATATTTTCTCAAATTTTCGTCTTTAGGAAAAGTTTTACTACAATTTTTTTAAACACTCTAAGTTTTTAAAAAATATGTTTTTCAAAAAATGTCAATTTAAAAGTTTTTTATATTGAAAAACTTCATATTTCATAAATATTTGTTTTTAAAAATTTTATGTTTTTAATAAATAAGACATGTCTTTAACTTATAAAAAACATGTTTTATAATTTAAAAAGTATATAAATAGTTATTATCATTTAATGTGTCATTAAATGGTAAACTTTCGTTCCGGAAATAACCTGTGTCCAACCTAGATGGATAGTATTGAAAAATATCATGTGCCTTTTGAACATTTTGGTTTACTAGTATAAATAAAAGGGTTATTGGATTATAACAATCTCAATTTTCATTTATTGGTCGGGATTAATTCCAACTCAGGAAATATTTACAGGCATTCCTAACTTTAAACTTATTTTCCCTCAATTATCATTTACTAACTGAGAGTTAACCATCGTTAGCTTTTGTGAGGAAATGAGGCCAACTATGAGTCATTTTTCAACTCCATCACCGTCTAGTCTTAATTAGGTCTATTTTTTATTGTCTAACTTCCATCATCACCTAAAATCTACCTCAAATGAGTTTGATGGTTTAAATCATAATGTGGAAATTAACGGGTTTTTGGGTGTGAAAGTTTTGAATTGACAGTCCTGTTGATAAATTTCAACTTCCTGTTTAGTGTTTTAGCCACAAAAACAGTCAACGTCATAAAAAACTAACGGGGTCAACTCTTAAGTGTTGTTTGTTTTTCCTGCAGGAAAAAGTCTGCAGTCTGCGGATCACATCTGCAGACATCTGCAACAGAAGAGGTGGACCAAATGTCTGCAGTCTGCAAGAAAAAGACTGTTTATTTTGTTTAACATCTGAGTGTTGAAATCTACGCTTTATAACCACGTAACGTTGTTTATGACCAATCAATGTTGGTTTTTCGATTTTCATAAACTCAAAAGTCAAAATAGGGATATTCCATTTTCATGTTTTCAGAAAATAATAACAATATGTAATTTGGACATATCCAATGTGTCCTCAATGTTTGCATGTCATTCACTTTCACACGCTTCGTAAATCCAACAAATTACCGAACAAAACCACTGTTCAAACCCTATCCACCATCTCCGGCGACCACCACCTCCGGCCACCACCACCTCCGGCCACCACCATCTCCGGCAACAACAATCTCCGGTCACCGTTTCACCATGTTCTTGTACAGAAAGCAACCTTACCTCCCCCTTTCCGATCAACCACCACCAAACCATCACATACCTCTAAAACCTACCAAATCGTCGGAAAATCATTCGACGAAAAGGTAATTCATCACCTGAAAACCCTAGATCCACCACCGGTGTCCTCAAATATCAGCTTATTCTGGCTATCGGCGGCACTTTCGTTCCTCTCAAAGGTTCATTCCGAAGCGGAGGTTCAGATCTCCGATTTGAAACACGAAGCGGATGATTTGATGCCTCTGTATATGGATTATAGTTTGAAAGTACACGAAGCGAGGTGGCGACGTGGCGGTGGAAATGTGGGGATGAGGAGTGGGGGAGGTGGGTGTGAGGAAGAGAAGGGTTAGGGCTCAAATGAAGAGTTCAGAAGAGGTTGTGAAGACCTTGTTCCACATCTTCTCCATGCAGACGTCAAGAAGA
>BJCM01207731.1:0-26845 GCA_018326385.1 Flaveria bidentis
ATAAGTTGTTCTTTCTCACAAACAATCTATTTAGAAAACCCATTTTCTAAAATGGTGTATTTATTTAATTGCATGATCATATCATCAACTAAATGTTAATTGGTGTTTGCTAAGCTTGTTATTGGGTATGACCCGACTTGGATCATAACGTACTAACCACATCAATGCTCTATGTGTCTTGGGCATAAAAGATCCAACAATTAAATGGTTAATTACATAACTAATTCAATAACTAGTGACTAGTTAAAAATATAATGTAGACAAATTTGTGGGGGAACCCCAATTTGACTTAGGATTTGGCCGCCCCTTTCATAGTGGTTGGTTCATTTTGTTTCTTGAAACTACAATTTCATTTATTTCACGTGGGTATGGAAGCCTTAGGACACCTCTCCTTGGTGTTTTGGTCGTTCAAGAACCTCATCCTCTTCATCTATTTCACGTTTTTCAGCAGCTCTACAAACGTAGGATTATGGGTGATGTTTGGTTGTTATTTCTTCTTGATAGCTACTCCATTCACATATACTTAATCCTATGATCTTGGGTTTGTTAGTCCTAAGTATTATGCCTTAATTTTCAGTTTAGAAAACATAATATTAAGGTTTCATGACGCTGCATTTAATATGTTTAAATGGTTAAACAACTTTGATAATGGTCCAACAAACCCAACAAAATGGTCATCCCAACTTCCTCCAAAATCAATGACGCATGCCCGAAGCATATCATCTAGCGTCTGAATTATCCTCTCCGACTGACCATCCGTCTAAGGATGATAAGCTGTGTTAATATGTAACCTCGTCCCCATTGCATCATGGAATTTCTTCCAATAATTAGATGTAAACCGGGTGTCACGATCAGACATAATAGACACTAGCACACCATGATGAGTTACAATCTCCTTGATGAATAAATCCGCCAACCTCTCGGATGAATATGTCTCACGGATTGGTAGGAAGTGAGCACTCTTCGTCACACAATCAACTATCACACATATAGCATAATATCCTTTCGTCGTATGCGGTAGCTTTGTAATAAAGTCCATGGTGATATGCTCCCACTTCCACTCCGGTATATCCAACGGTTGGATCTTCCCTTAAGGCTTCTGATGCTCGGCTTTCACTTGTAAACAAGTAAGGAACTTACTCACATACTTCGCCACATCGCGTTTCATACCTGACCACCAATAATCTTTCTTCATATCTTGGTAAATCTTCATAGAACTGGGATGAATAGAGTATCGAGTTTTATGAGCTTCATCCAAAATTTTTCCACGTAGATCCCCAAAGCAAGGAATCCACATTCATTCGAATCGGGTCCTAAGATCGAGCGTGTTTTCACCCAACTTCACGACCAAACCTCTCATTCTTTCAGAGTTAAGATGATCTTCCTTCAATGCCTCATCTTGAAACTCCATGACCCACTTCATCACATCAGAGGTCATAACCAACTAATAAGCCTTTACCCGAATTGGCTCGGTTCTCTCCTTTCGGCTAAGGGCATCCGCCACCACGTTGGCTCTGCTCGGATGGTAATGGATCTCGTAATCATAATCTTTTATGAGCTCGAACCAACTCCTCTACCTCATGTTCAAATGTTTCTACTCGAAGAAACACTTTAAGCTCTTGTGGTCGGTGAATATGGTGCATTTCGATCCATATAAGTAGTGCCTCCAAATCTTTAACGCAAAGACCATGACTGCTAGCTCCAAGTCATGAGTAGGATAATTAACCTTATGAAATTTCAACTGTCGGGATGCATAGGCTATAATCTTTCCTCTCTGCATCAACATACATCCCAACCCCAAGCAGGAAGCATCTGAATAAACCACCAAATCCTCGCTTCCTTCGCGTAATGATAACAGCAGCTTGAGTTAACCTCACCATTAACTCCTCAAATGCCCTCTCCTGATCTTGACCCCATACAAACTTCACATCCTTGCAGGTCAACTTGGTAAGTGGAGAAGCTATCTTAGATAAGTCTTGAATGAATCTTCTTTAATAGCCCGCTAAACCCAAGAAACTACAAATCTCGGATGGCGTCTTCGGAGACTTCCATTGCATCACTGCCTCCACCTTTGTCGGGTCCACCATAATCCCCTCGGGATTCACTACATGACCCAAAAACTAAACTTCGCGCAACCAGAATGCGCACTTGGGGAACTTAGTATACAACTTCTCCTTTCTCAACTTCTCTAACACCTCTCAAATGTGACCGGCATGCTCCTCCTCGCTCTTCGAATAAATCAAAATATCATCAATAAACACAATCACTAATTTATCCAACATCGACCGACACACTCGATTCATCAAGTTCATAAAAGAAGCTAGCGCATTGGTTAAACCAAAAGACATAATGAGGAACCCATAATGTCTATAACGCGTATGAAAAGTTGTTTTAGGAATATCTTGCTCCTTCACCTTTAATTGTTGGTAGCCAGATCGAAGGTCTATCCTCAAGAACCAACTTGCACACTGAAGCTGATCAAACAAATCATTAATTCTCGGTAAGGGGTACTGATTCTTCACTATCAACTTATTTAGCTCACGGTAGTCTATGCACATCCTCATACTACCATCTTTCTTCTTCACAAATAAGACTGGAGCACCCTATGGAGAGATACTCAGTATAATGAACCCCTAATCAAGCAACTCTTGTAGTTGCTCCATCAACTCCTTCATCTCAGTCGTAGCCAACCGATACGACGCCTTAGCAACACGTTGGGAACCCGGTATCAAGTCAATTTGGAACTCGATCTTGCGATCTGGTGGTACTCCTACTAAGTCTTCTGGAAACACGTCTGCAAAGTCACACACAACCGGTACATCAAAGAATTGTGGTGTTGGCATATCCACATCCTTTACGTAGGCCAAGTAAGACATACATCCACGCGTCACGCACCTTCTTGCCACCACCATCGAAATCACTTTTGGAATCTTTGTGACTCGTTCACCATAAACCGTCATCGAACTCCCGTCAGGCGGTGTCAATCGAATCATCTTCTTGCTACACACAATGTTCGCCTTGTAGTCCGCCAACCAATCCATTCCTATACCTACATCGAACCTGCCTAAGGTCATCACGAAAGGTCTAACATGAAATTTGTGACCTTCTAATTCTTCATCATAATCTTCTATCGTCTCAAAAATCCTGGTAGACTTACCTATGGCAGTTTGTACATCGAAGGACTTATCTATACTCCTACTACTAACAAGAAATTTAGCATAGAAAGCAACAAAAATGAAACTTTTACTAGAACCATATTCAAATAACATAGAACCTAGAGTTTGGTTTACTAGAAACCTACCTGACATAACATCAGGGTCCGTCCTAGCCTCCCCCTGCATCATCGTGAATGCTTTGGTGCTCGCCCTCTACCATTCTCCTCCAGCCTTCTTTGCTCCCGAGCTTTCAGCCCTCGACTTCTTGCATTCCCTGCTCAAATGGCCATTTTTCCCATAGTTATAACACCTTATAACCCCACAATCTCTAGCCATATGACCACGCTTCCCACACTTGAAGCAAATGTTGGATCCCTATTTGCATCGTCCTGAATGCTCCTTCTAGCATTTACCACAGATCTTCGATCATCACACACCCGTCACCCATCTTCGCCACCTTATTGTTTTGAGCGACTCTGCCACGTCCAAACTGTTTCCCATTCCAGTTTCAGTCTCCACCACCTTTTTTTCTCACCTTAGCCACCACCACCTCTCGCTCATCATTCAACCTTCCCGCCAAATCACCTACCAACCTAAACGTACTCGGCCGATCGATGATCAGGTGCATGCGAATGTCTACCGGAAAGCCTTGAATATAGCTCCTGGTCCTTCGTGACAAAGGTGTCACCTGATCCGACACCATCCATGCCATATCATTAAACTTGGTGGTGTATTGCTATTGGGTCATTGTTCCCGCCTCGAGCTGAAGGAACTCCCTTTCAACCTTTTCCATCTCTAGGTGAGGACAGAACTCCTCAATCACCAGCTTCTTCAACTCTGGCCACCTAATTCTTCCAATCACCCGACTACCCTCGGCTTGGACAATATTGTCCAACCAACAGAGAGCCGAGTCCACAAACGAGTGGGCAACAAACTTCACCTTCTTGTATTCTCAGCACTCGTTGATATCAAGAACAACTTCCATCTCTCTCAACCATCAGTGAGTAGCAGTAGTAGTGTCGTTACCATCAAAGGTAGGGGCTTTAATTTTTGCAATGCCTAGTAGTTACAGCCTCGTGCTGCCTTAGGAAGAAGCTCTTCTTCTTCATTTTCATCAGTAAAGATAACACTCTCAGTCTCGGGCTGTCCCCCTTCGCCTGTAGGCCTACTCCTTTCCTTCCTTTCCCTCATAGCCTTGATTACTTCGGTCACCACAGACAGTAAGATTATCTGCATGACTCTGTGCACCTCCTCCACAACAGCCTCATTCATTAAGGCTCCAAAGTTAGCACTCTCATCCCCAGCCTCTGGATGAGGGATCTCGGGTTCTTCATGAGCCACCTCTTCAGCTCAAGGTCTTCCCCTTGTGGCCCGTGGTCCAGCACCACATCCACCACGACTTCCATGTCCTGAAGCCTTTGACGATCTACAACCGGCCATCCTTAAACACGCTATAAGAAAATACTAGATGACACGCAACTACTCTGACTAGCATCCCTTCCCTTTCGTCCCATTTTCAGTTTATGTTTAGGTTTCTTTTGAAAATTTACCCATTTCACTTAAACTTTGGCTCTAATACCAACTTATAAGGCCCCGTTCACGAGACGCTCACATCTGGTCAATCATCGCACTTAAAACATATAATTTACATTAATTTTACTAAAACATTGCAGCAGAATCATTTTAAACAACCATTTCTTTTCATATAGATAATTGCTTTTGCAAAATAATACAACATTCATTAGAAATTATCGTTTGTTCGCATTATAATGAAATAACATTATCGCAACATAAAATGGATTCCATCCAAAATGAGCAAAGTAGCAACAATTTCATTGCCAACTGGAAACACATAAAAGTCTGTGTTGCTGAGTGATTTCTAGTTTTATAAAATATTATATTACCTTTCATTCGTTATAACATTTTCTTTACTATGACGTGATCACAAATCATACATACATCAAGGTAATAATTGTTATCTTCATCATCGTTCATTTCATACATTTTACACATTTTGTACTTATCGCACTTTTCATACATTTATTATCTTTTCACTTCTATGTAGGTCTTGTCATGTACTTAACCCTCCTCTTATGTACAAAGCTATATCATCTAGGGTTAAACAACAAGGACTCCACATCGCACGTATGGAGTAGTCTCGTAGACTAACTCCCCCTATGTGTGAACCCTTAAGGGTTAGCCAAGATCGCATCTTATAAACACACAGTTGAGCTAATAACTCTCAATGAGTTGTGAACCTCCTTTCATTTGCTTGCAAGACTTTTCATTCGTTTATTCATTATGTTCCACTTTCAGTATTTTAAATCTTACACTTTGTTAAGATAATACTTTACGTTCATTAGAATAATCACACCATGTAAAGTCACCTCATCATACATAATGAGGAACATAAGGAAACATATCATACATAACATACATAACCATCATACATCACCATGCATCAATCACACATCATCATACATGCCATATCAATCATCACCCATCACATCATCTATGACTTCAAAAAGTCAACTTACATATTCCTCAGGAACATCCCAAGTCAAAGGCTACATTTTACATTTTCCCTAAAATCTCAGAAAATTTTCTAAGTCTTAGGCGCATGGACATTATACAGGCGCATGGGCATTATACAGGCGCATGGCTTCTGGGCACATGGGGAACACTTAGGCGTATGGGGAACACTTAGGCGTATGGGGAACTTCAAGGCGCATGGGCACTATTGGAGCGCATGGCCAACACTTAAGCGTTTGGGCACATTTCTAGGCGCATGGGCACTATGCAAGCGCATTAGTGCCTCAGCGCATGGGCTTTCTAGGCGTCTGGACACTTAGTCAATTTCAGCCTAATTCTAGGTGTATGGACATTATTTGGGCGCATGAACTTTGGGTGCATGGGACACTTAGACAGTTTATACCGTTCGGCGCATGGGCAGTCTAATTTACACTTAAACAACTTAATTCAATCCCCAATCATCATCTAAAATGTTATATGCTTAAATTTTACATTCTAAGTCATTGAAACACATTTATAGCATAATCATAACTATAATAACACCCAAATCAAATCCCACCCGAAAAACACATTCACATTTACATACGGGTGAAAAACCCATTTTATAAAAAGAACATACATGCATTTCTAGCCCCAAATCAGTTTAAATCAAGTAACAAATAGGGATCTAGTACTCACCTTAGCTGCTCTTTGGGTATGACTTCCTTCAGAACTCGTTTACTAAAAGCTCTACACCTAGAAACCCACCAAAAACACACACCCGAAGACAAAAACACACATAAGCATACAACCAAGACCTAGACCGGTTTAGAACATCACCACACCAAGAATTCTTACCTTAAATTCAGATTCCCTGCTCTTCTTCTTGTGCTAACCCGAAGCTTCTTCACTTACTCTCTTTAAATCCGGTTGAAAAGGTTTTGTGTGACAACATAGGCGGCCATACCACCTTTGGCACCAACTTTGGGATGCTTTTATCCTTTTGACACATTTAACCCCTCAACTTGGGTTAAATTGTGTTTCTTTCTTTTTCTTCACTTTATTCTTTCTCTCGCATAATAAAATAACCGGGTGTTACATAAAATAAAAACACCCTTTTGTTTTTGGTTTATTTTCAACTTGGACTCAACCATTTTTTTGGCAGTTTTTTTGTTGCCTTAGCCTTGTTTCTTCTTCCTTTGGTGGGTAGAGGTTGATCATCATTTATGGAAATGGGTTGATTTACCTTATCCTTCCCTATGATGGTCTCCATTGTTGCATCATTTTTCAACTCATAGGAAGGTGGGTCAGCAGATGGAACCTCTTGCTCTTCAGTCCTATATCTTAGTTGTCTAACAGACTCATAAAAATGTGGTGGAGAAATGTCATTGGTTCCAAACCTACCTATGTTTTGATAACAAATTTTTGAGTGGGATGATGTTGGAAGAATGGCTTGGAAGTTTTACTCAGAAATAGCATGCTTCCTGGTTTAAGCCTTAGCCGTGACTAGCTGAGCTTGAGCCTCACTCAATTTTGAGATTAAATCTGTTATTTGAGTATTATAGTTGGTATGTTCATGTTTTATAAAGGACACAAATTTCTCTAACTCTTAAATTCTAATTTTATAGTTAGATTTAGCCCTTTTAAAATCACTCTTAAGGATATTTATACACTCAATATCAAAAAAAAATTCCATATTATAGTCCTGATACAATATAACTTTAGCAATACAAGCTGGAGTAAAGATGTGGTCAAATACCTTGCTGTCATTAGTTCTAGCCATCAATGCTTGAGCAGGGGTCACATCCTACACCTGAAGCTCTAATCCACTCATTGAGCAACAACAGCCGTGTGTTGTTCAGTTGGCTTCCGGCTATTTTAGTTGTGGTAGGATGTTTGGAGGCTTGAGAGCTTCCCAGATTTGACTTGGGAGCCTTTCATTCCCTGGCAAAGTGGCCAAGTTGGTTACAGTTGTAACATTTAGCCTTTGTCTTGTCAAACCCAAAGTTTGCTGTTAGTTTGATTTTGGGGAAATTTCCTTCCGATTCTCTTAAAGAACTTCTTCGCCCTATAAGTTAACAAAGCCATCTGTTGGAAAATGTCCATGTACTCGACATTATCTGGCCTAAATAGACCATCAAAGCAAAATTGAAAATCACTAGAATGCCCATTTCCTGAGACTAAGGCAGATCTATCCCGGAAAGGACTTGATTGGGCCTGTTGAGACCTTGGAGTCTCGAGAAAGGTAATGTGTGGCCCAGAAGAATAGGATGGTTACTGGAGTAAGTTAGGTACTACTGAGGTTGGTGGGTCTTGAGCCTTCAGCAACCATTGAAGCATTGCTAGCACGAAGGATTGTGGGTCTGCTCACCTGGTGGCCTCTCTTATTTTCCATCTCTACACGGTATCCATCAAGGATTTCATATAGTTCAGTCATTGTGAGAGAATTTAATTTCTCTGTCCTCTTGATAAAGACATAGTAAAAAGTCCATCTTTTGGAAGTGCACTCATGAACTATGTTAAGAGATCTCTCATCTCAAGAGTCACTCCCATAGACTGAAGTGATGAAATAAGATCCATATACCTAAAGTATTGCTTCCTGAGGGTCTGTCCAGCAATGTAAGTGAAGTTTTCAAATTGTTGCTTTAGGAAATATTTCATGGAATCATTTGGACTGGCATACATCTGAGACAAAGCATCAAAAAGTTCTTTGACTTACTGACAATGCTTAGAACCTACCATGATAGAGTTGGGTATGACAGTCAAAAGAATAGTCATTGCTTTTATATGAATGACTAGTCGCTTGTGATCTTATGAGAATAGTCTTCAACAACCTTCTCTATCATAGCACCATTGCCAGCCAGTGCTGCAACCTTTGGCTTATAATGGCCATTGGTGATAGATTTCCACATCATGCTATCTTGATACCAAATGAAACCTTTAATCCATCTGCTTCAAGATCTGAAGTTCTCAGGGGTGATGATGGGTGCTTTAGACATTGTTCCTATTTCACCTTCAGAGGATTTCAAATTGATAGCCATTTTGAGTGTGGTGAAAGAATGAGTGAAGAAAAGGTTGTTTTGGATGGTAATATTTCATAGTCAAGATCCTAAGAAGCTCTAATACCAATTGCAGTATCAGTTTTGGTCACTCAACACTAAGGTTATCTCTAAAACTCACAAAGTCATACTCGGTTAGATGATGAAGAATCCCTTTAAGAGTTGACAATAATATACTAAGTAAGATAGAACACAAGAAGATAATTTTCAAGATACTTGTATATATTACTTCTTAACTCAAAGTATTACAAGACCCTTACAAGGATGATTATAGAGTAACAATGAGAAACTATATATACTACTATCTATAACTAGGTATACTTTGATGCCAGTTGGAAACCAATGACTAAAGCAAATACTACATTGCTAAAGGTAAGGTATCTTAGATAAATGACATCTAAGATTTGGTAGTCATGACATGTCCATGACTTACCTTTTGTCACCAACTAAAGTTGGTAACTATACTAACTAATAAGGAATGAATAGTGGAATAAAGTATTATCAAGAACATAGGCATGGGAAAGCACCATGTAGTATCTAAGAGGTTGTAGTGGATGTGTTAGAAGGACCAAATTTATGTCCACTGGTTCATAGTAGGTTCTTCCAAAGGTTAACTTTCTTCCGAAGCCACTTATTCTTTGGAATAGGCTACTTCTTCGGAGGCTTGAGTTATTATTTAGGCATTCATGCTTCAGAAGTCATTGTCTTGAATTCTTCTAAGTGTTGATCTTTGGAAGAGAGAAGAACTTGTCTTCTGAAGATGGAGTTTCTCTTCAGAAGCTCTTTCTGACTTGACCTTCGGAAGTTCTTCATCAGTTGCACAATAAAATGTTCTAAGTGTTTGTTTTGGTTGCACTAGGCCTACTTGATCCAACAAGAGGTTCCCAAAAAAGAAGATATAGTTGACTACCCATGCTGATCATAAGATAAACAAAAAGATGGGTGGAGCTCAGGGAGACAAGAATCAAAAGATGAAGAAGGAGTTACAAGAGATAAGGAAATTGATCATGTTAGAAAAGAAGCATATGAAAATCACATACCTAATGTGTGGGGAAAACATTCACTTTGCCATGGATTGTCAACACAACCCTTAAGCACACTCCTTCAAATATTCCAATAAGCCTAAATACCCAAGGAAGTCTACAACTAGCAAACAACCATCAAAAGGAAAAGATGGTGGTCACGAAATTGGTCTGTAGTCCAGTCCCTTACTATAAGACCCGAATATTTTAAAAAACGTTATAAAGGATGAATAAAAGAAGGAAATGTAATAAAACCCAAATAGAGGGGTTAAATGTTAAAAAAGGACAAAATATTTTAATATATTTTGTACAAAAGGTGTTATGGCCACCTATAATACTCTGCGCATTTCATTTCACCGATTTTAGAGAGAGAAAGCAAAGAAGTTTAAAGGTTTTGTAGAAAGATCAAGAAGAAGCCGGATTTGAGGTAAGAATTCTGGGTTTTGAGGTGTTCTTGTTGGGTTTTAGCCTCGGTTACATGCTTATATGTGTTTGTTTGAGTTCGTGTATGTGTTTTGGTAGGCTTTTAGGTGGTTGAACTCAATGGAAAATGGGTTTGAAGAAGTCATACTTGATAGTGTGAAAGGTAAGTTCTAGAACTTCCCCTTTTTACATGTTTTAACCCATTTTGGGGATGAAAATGCATGAATGAACCTTTTTATAAAAGTGTGTTTTTAACAGTATGTTTATGTGTGTGTGATTGTGGATGGATTATGATTTAGGTGCTTTATGATGTTATGATCGTGTTATGTTCATGTTTTTTTTTGCTTAGAATGTAAGAACTAAGCTTAGGATATGTTATAATTGAGTTTGGGGACTGATTTGTGATGTTTAGGGTAAGTTGGTTATCCATGCGCCTGAATTTGGCCCATGCGCCCAACAGTCCAATTTGAATAAGTGTTTCCCCAAAACGCCTGAAACCCATATGCCCCACTAGTGTTCATGCCCCTTGAATAGGCTGAATTTGGCTAAGTGTCCCATCCGCCTAGACTGCCCATGCTCTCGTGTCCTCATACGCTTGCATGGTGCCCATGCGCCTAGAATTTGCCATAATTGACTAAGTGTTGGGTCATGCGCACAAATAGTGCATGTGTGCCTAAAAGCTCCCATGTGCTTGAGTGTTCCCATGCACCTGAAAGGCCATGCGCCTATGCCTTAGAATATATTTTTTTAAAATTTTGGAAAAAAGTGAAGTTTTAGGCTTTGACTTGAGTTGTTCCAAATGGTGTTGTAAGTCGACCTTATGATGATGGATGATATGGTATGTGATGTTTATAATGACGCCATGTATGGGTATGTTTATGTTTATGTTCCTTGTTACGCATGATTATTTTCCATGGCCTTGTCGGGTATGATTAATATCAATAAACGTAAAGTATTATGTAATGAAACCGGAAAGATAATGCAGGATCGATATATTTCACTAACACTTGATTTTCTCTAAAACTCACTTGTACTCACACGATTATGATGAAGCAGGATCTCTCAACGAGTTGATTATAATATACTAAGTAACTTAAGAACATAAAGAAATAATTTTCAAGGTACTTGTATATATTACTTCTCAACTCAAGGATTATAAGACTCTTCTAAGAATGATACATTACAATGAGAAACATATATACTATCACCTATAGTTGGTTATACTTTGATACCAGCTGGAATCTTATAACTAAAGCAGATACTACAATGCTATAGTTAAGGTATCTTAGATAATGTATTATCTATGATATGGTAGTCATGACATGTCCATGACATACCTTTTGTCACCTAATAAAGTTAGCAACTGTACTAACAAATAAAGGTGAATAGTGGAATATAGTATGGTCACCTACATGGCCTTTTAGGAAAATGCCATGTTGTTTAGATGTCTGCAACGAAGTGTTAGAGAACCATACTTATGTCCACTGGTCCATAGCAGCATCTTTCGAAGGTTGATTGGCATCGGAAAAACAAGTTCTTCGGAAGCCTTTTATACTTCTGAAGAGGCTGCTGCTTCCGTGGCATGAGGACCTCTTCTTCGGAAGTCATTGTCTTTGAATTCTTATAAGTCTTGAACTATGGAAGAGAAGACTTTGTCTTTCGAAGTTGGAACTTTTCCTTTGGAAGATGATCTTGCACTTTGTCTTCGGAAGAACTCCATTTCCTTTGGAAGTCCATACCTAGATTCGAAAGTCCTTTATAAGTTGCACCAAATAGTCTAAGGGTTTGGTTTTGGTTGCACCAGCCTTTCTTAATCCAACAAACTCCCCCTAGGCAAATGCTACCAAAACCTCACTTACTTCTGCTTCTCAAAACTTTCTGCACAAGAGACAGAAGATATTTGTCTGTTTCTTTGTTTTGTCTAGAAGTTGTGCTGAGAAGTCTATGCAAGTCATCAGTGGATAGGAGATCCAGTCTATCACTCCTAATGACATGCACCCTTTGTTGTGTCCCTTGAAGAGAGTTAGTTGACGAGAGTTATAGTTGTACTCCCATCTAACAATGGATTCAAGTTTAGGATCTACAATCATTTGGAGAAAGGCTTTGCCTTTGGTTACTGATCCTTTCCTCTCCTCCTCATCTTTCAGTTTTAACTCCTTTTCAAACCTTGTCCTAGTAGTTAGCTCAGCAAGGTAAATGATGCTTAGGTGATTTCTGATGTAGGCAGCTACCTCGGAGTTTGAGGGGTTGGAGAATGGTTTCTATGCTAACTTAGTAATATCAAATCTACTCAAGTGTAGCAGAGATGAGACATTAATCCTATTCAGCTTGCTATTCTCTCTCTTAACAACAAAGTTCTAAGAAGGATCTTCAAACCTCCGCTGGACAATCTTCTTTCTTGGCACAAGGGGTTTGCGAGGTACTTTGTCCCCCTTCTTGGTATCCAGTAGAGTCACCAGCTTCCTTCTTTTCTTCTCTTTTTTTTCATCATTGAGTGAATTTTAGTTGAGCCCAATAAGTTTAAAGCTTGGTCCAATGTTCCTCTTGGCAGATCAAGGAATTCATCTTTTATGAGGGAACATGAGGATCCATCAACAAAAGTGTAACACCCAGTTATTCTTTGAATGTTACTAAAGAAAGAATAAAGTGAAGGAAAAGAAAGAAAAGCTATTTAACCCAAGTTGAAGTGTTAAAAGTGTCAAACGGACAAAAACATTGAAAGAGTTGGTGAATAAAGGTAATGGCCGCCCATCACTCTCTCTTCACACTCAATATTCCGATTTTCTTTAGAGAGAGAAAGGAGAGCTGAAAACTCTCGGGTTTTTGAAGAACAAGAGCAGGAAGTTAGAATTCAAGGTAAGAATTCATGATTTTAAGATGTTCTTAACTGGCCTTAGCCTTGGTTATATGCTATAGGTCTATGTGCGATCAGGTGTGTTTTTGGTGGGATTCTAGGCGGTTGAACACAGTTGCAACGGGTTTGGAAGAAGTCATACTTAAGAGGCTGCAAAGGTGAGTTCTAGAACCCCCTTTTTAGTTGTTTTAAACAGCTTTGCGGTTGTAAATGCATGTATGAACGTTTTATAAAAGTTGGGTTTTATACCCATATGTGTGTATGTGCATGTGTTTATGGGTGGGGTTTGATTTTGGGCAATGTATGTGTTTGATGATGTTATGGTTGTATTTCTATGGCTTAGAATGTATGATTTAACTTAGAACATGATAAGTGATGATTGGGGACTAAATAATGATGTTTAAGTGTGAATTAGTCTGGCCATGCACCTAAACAGTAGCCCATGCGCCCAACAGAAATAACTCCCTACGTCTTCTCATGCGCCTAGAAGTAGGCTGAAATTTTCTATCTGTTCACGCGCCTAGGATCCCCATGCGCCTAGGCGCTCATGCGTCTGCATAGTGCCCATGCGCCTAGAATTGCCTATAAATGACTAAGTGTTGTTCATGCGCCCCAATAGTGCCAATATGCCTTAAAGTGGCATATGAACCTTAAAGTTGCCCATGCGCCTAAGTGTTCCGCATGCGCCTGAAAGGCCATGCGCCTGCATAGTGCCCATGCGCCAAAAGACTTAGAATTTTTTTTTTGAATTTGGGGAATAAGTAACATGTAAGCTTTGACTTGGGATGTTCTTGGGGTAAAGTAAGTTGACTTTTTGAAGTCATAGATGATGTAATAGGCAATGTATGATGATTTATGATTAATGCTTATGCATGATGGTATGTATGATGTATGTTATGATAGTGATGGTGATGTTTTGTTTGTTTATGCGTATGTTGATATTCCTTATTATGTATGATTATTTTCTCGTGGCTTTACGTTGAATGTTAATGAATGAAATGAAAAGTATTATGTAACATAAAGTGGAAGATAATGAAAAGAGAAACAAAATGAAAGAATGCATGCATTAATGAATGAATGAAAGTAAGAAAGGCTTACAAGCAATGTTTGGTGGTTCACACCCAATGAAGGGTGTTATTTCAACTGTGTGCGGGTTAGCTACCCAGAAGAATGCACACTGGGGTCCAATCCTTGTGATTGACCATATGTATGGGTTCCTTGCCGCTTGCCCCAGGTACTAGAGTCAGCTTCATGCATAATGTTCGAGGTCTATGAAAGACCTTTGGCCCAGTAACCAACTTCGTGCACAGTGTTCGGGGTATAGCATATGGCATTGGTCCGGAATGAAAGAGAAATGATAAGTGGTGAATGTACTTTCCCTAGGTACTAGAGTCAGCTCCATGCACAATGTTCGAGATCTATGAAAGACCTCAGGCTCAGTAACCAGCTTTGTGCACAATTTTCGGGGTATTGTACATGTCATCGAAAGTAATGAACATATAAACGAAAGTAAGAATGTATGAATGAAAGTGAATGAAGTAAACGTATGTGGATGATTATGACGTACGATGAATGAACGAAAGTTAACGAACGAATGATGAAGATAATAATGTTATTATCTATGTGTACGTATGATGTGTGATCATGTACGAAAGTAAAGAACGGTTTTAAACGAATTAAAGTATGTTTTATTTTAAAACTAGAACTTACTCAGTAACGCTGACTTTTTATGTGTTTCGAGTTGGCAGGTAAAGGTTGCTGAGGATAGCACGGGGTGGCTACTTGGCTATTTTTGGATGGCATTCTTTTGTTTAATGTTTTTGCATTGTAATGCGAACAAACAATGTTTTGTAATGAATGTTGTATTAATTTGCAAAAGCATTTATAATGAAATGAAAATGTTTGTTTTAAAGTTCCGCTGCGATGTTTTATTTAAGTTTAAGTAATTATATGTCTATTGAAAATTTGAAGTTAAAGTTCCGGAAACGGGGCTTTACAAGTTGGTATCAGAGCCAAAGTTTAAATGAAACAGGAAAATTTTCAAAAGAAACCTAAACTTAAACTGAAAATGGGAAGAAAAGGGAAGGAATGCCAGTCCGAGTAGTTGCGTGCCATCAGATAATTATGTGCGCATGTTATGTGATTTAATCTGTGTGCTGTTAGTAGATTTAGATACTCATGTAGTTAGGATAGGAAATGCTTGGGGTATGAAGAGTAAAGTAAGTGGCTAATCATAACTGGCCATTGTAATTAGGGACTTACTATACTTGACATAAACTAAGCTATTCCCTTTGATGACCATGTTGGTGTTTGAATCTTATAGCGTGTTAGAGGATGACCGGTGGTAGATCATCGAAGGCTTCGCATGGTGGAGGCCTTGGTGGACGTGGTGCTGAACCACGGGTCACGAGAGGAAGGCCTAGGGCAGAAGAGGTGGCTCATGAAGAGCCCGAGACCCCTCATCCAGAGGGCAGAGACGAGAGTGCTGACTTGAGAGGCTGAGGGAAGGAGCCTCTTGTGGAGGAGGTGCATCTGGTCATACACACGATCTTACCATCTGTGGTGACTGAAGTGATTAAGGTTGTAAGAGAAGGAGAAAAAACGGAAAGGAATAGGTCCTCGGGAGGACGGGAGCGACCAAAGACTGACACGGTTCTCTCCTATGATGAGGAGGAGGAGGAAAAGCCTGTGCAGGAGGCAGCACGAGGTTGCAACTACGGGGCATTTCAAAGGTGCAACCCCCAACCATTAACGGTAATAGTACTGCTAGTGCTGCTCACCGATGGGTGAGAGAGATGAAAGTTGTTCGTGACATTAGTGAGTGTCAGAAAGACCAGAAAGTGAAGTTCACTACCCACTAATTTATGGACTTCGCTTTGTGTTAGTGGGACAATATCGTCCAAGCCGAGGGTAGCCGGGCTATCGGAAGAATGAGGTGGCTGGAGCTAAAGAAGTTGGTGATCTAGGAGTTCTGTCCTCCTAGGGAAATGGATAAAGTGGAAAGGGAGTTCCTGTAGTTGGAGGTGGGAACCATGACACATCAGCAATACACCATGAAGTTCAATGAGATGGCACGACTGGTGCTAGATCAAGTGACACCCTTGTCACGAAAAATCAAGAAATATATCCAGGGCTTGCCAATGGATGTCCGTAGGCATATGATTGATGCCTGGCCGAGCACGTTTAGGTTGGCGGTTGACTTGCGCGTTGAGGTTGTATGATGAATGAACTGTGGTGGTGGCTGAGGTGAGCAAGAAGAGTGGTGGTGACAGAAACTAGAATGGGAAATGGTTTGGATGTGGCGCAGCCGCTCCAAACAATATAGTGGCGAAGGTGGGTGACCGACATGTGGTCACAACTGGTGTAGGGTCAAAGAGATGTGGTAAGTGTGGAAAGGAGCACACCAAAGAGTGTAGATGGGGTTTCAACGTGTGCTTCAAATGTGGGAAGCCTTGCCATATGGCGAGAGAATACAAGGCAGGGAGGTGTTTTAACTGTGGCGGGGAGGGCCACATGAGCAGGGACTGCAAGAATCCGAGGGCTGAAGTTTCTGCTGCAGGGAAGAAGATGACCGGCAATGAAGGGCAGAGGGCGAGTGCCATAGCGTTTAGGATGACGCATGAGGAGGCTAGGACGGAGCTCGATGTTGTGTCAGGAACGTTTCAAGTAAACCAAACTTTAGCCTCTGTGTTATTTAATTTTGGTGCTAGTAAAAGTTTTATTTCTGTTGCTTTCTATGCTAAACTGCTTGTTAGTAGTAGGAGTGTAGATGTGCCCTTTGATGTTGAAACTGCCATCGGTATGTCTGTTAGGATCTCTATAATGATACAAGTTGTGATGTGAAATTACAAGGTCACAAGTTTCCTATTAGACCCTTTGTGATGACCTTAGGTAAGTTTGACGTAGTCCTATGAATGGATTGGTTGGCGGACTACGAGGCAAACATTGTGTGTCACAAGAAGATGGTTCGATTGACAGCGCTTGACGGGAGTACGGTGATGATTTATGGTGATCGAGTCACGACGACCCCGAAGATGATTTCGATGGCGGTGGCAGGAAAATGCATGAGGTGTGGGTGTAGTGCCTACTTGGCATACGTGAAGGATATGGATACGCCAACACCATAACCATCCGATGTACCGGTTGTGTGTGACTTTCTAGATGTGTTTCCAGAAGATTTACAAGGAGTGTCGCCTGACCGCGAGATTGAGTTCCAGATTTACTTGAAACCGGGTGCCCAACCTGCAACTAAGGCACCGTATCGGTTGCTCCGACTAAGATGAAAGAGTTGATGGAGTAATTGCAGGAGTTGCTTGACAAGGGGTTCATTAGACCGAGTATCTCTTATTGGGGTGCTCCGGTCTTATTCGTGAAGAAGAAAGACTGTAGTATGAGGATGTGTATGGACTACCATGAGCTGAATAAGCTGACAGTGAAGAATCGGTACCCCTTACCGAAGATTAAACTGTTTGATCAGCTTCAAGGTGCCAGATGGTTTTCAAGGATAGACCTTCGATCTGGTTACCATCAGTTGAAAGTGAAGGAGCAAGATATTCCAAAAATAGCTTTTCGCACGCGTAACGAACACTACGAGTTTCTCGTTATGTCTTTTGGTTTGACCAACGCGCCAGCTGCTTTTATGGACTTGATGAATCGAGCGTGTCGGCCATTGTTGGATAAATCAGTGATTGTGTTTATCGATGATATCTTGATTTATTCGAAAAGTGAGGAGGAGCATGCCAGTCAGATTCGATAGGTACTGGAGACCTTGAGAAGTGAAAAGTTGTATGCCAAGTTCTCCAAGTGTGCATTCTGGCTACGCGAGGTTTAGTTCTTGGGTCATGTAGTGAATCCTGAGGGGATTATGGTAGACCCAGCAAAGGTGGAGGCGGTGATGCAATGGGAGTCAACAAAGACACCATCCGAGATTCGTAGTTTCTTGTGAGTGGCGGGCTATTATAGGAGGTTCATTCAAGACTTCTCTAAGATCACTTCTCCACTAACCAAGTTGACCCGAAAGGATGTAAAGTTTGTATGGGGTCAAGCTGAAGAGAAGGCATTTGAGGAGTTAAAGACGAGGTTAAGTCAAGCTCCATTTTTGTCATTACCTGATGCAAGCAAAGATTTGGTAGTTTACTAAGATGCTTCCTACTCGAGGTTAGGATGTGTCTTGATGCAAAGGGAAAGGTTATAGCCTACGCGTCCTGACAGTTGAAGGTTCATGAGGTTAATTACCCTGCTCATGACTTGGACTAGCAGTTGTGGTCTTTATGCTAAAAATTTGGAGGCACTACCTCTTTGGGATGAAGTGCACCATATTCACTAACCACAAAAGCTTGAATTACCTCTTCGAGTAGAAGGACTTAAACAGGAGGGAAATGATATGGTTGGAGCTCATAAAGGCTTATGATTGCGAGATCCATTACGATCCGGGCAAAGCCAACATGGTGGCGGATGCCCTTAGCCGAAAGGAGTGACCCGAACCGATTCGGGTGAAGACTTACCAGTTGATTATGACCATTTGATGTGATGAAGCATGTCAAGGAGTTTCAAGATGAAGCATTGAAAGAAGAACATCTTAACTCTGAAAGAATGAGCGACCTGGATGCGAAATTGGGTGAAAACACACTTGGTGTTAGCAACCGATTTGGACGAATGAGGATTCCTCAAATTGGGGATCTACGCGGAAAGATTATGGATGAAGCTCAAAAAACACGATACTCCATTAATCCCGGTGCTACGAAGATGTATCAAGATATGAAGAAAGATTATTGGTGGCCGGGTATGAAGCATGACGTAATGGAGTACTTGAGTAAGTGCCTTACTTGCTTGCAGGTGAAGGTGAAGCATCAGAAGCTGTATGGGAAGATCCAACCTTTGGATATACTGGGGTGGAAGTGGGAGCATATCACCATGGACTTTATTACGAAGCTACCACGTACCGCAACAGGATATGATGCTATATGGGTGATAGTTTATTGTCTAACGAATAATGCTCACTTCCTACTAATCCGCGAGGCATATTCATCCGAGAGGTTAGCGGATATGTTCATTAAAGACATTGTAACTCGTCATGGTGTGCCGGTGTCTATTGTGTCTGATCACGACACCCGGTTTACATCTAAATGTTGGAAGAAATTCCATGATGCGATGGGGACAAGGTTACATATTGGCACGGCTTATCATCCCCAAACAGATGGTTAGTCAGAAAGGACCATTCAGACGCCGGAAGATATGCTTCGGCACGCGTCACTGATTTTGGAGGAAGTTGGGATGACCACCTACCGTTAGTTAAGTTCTCATATAATAATAGCTATCATGTCGGTATTGGTATGCCCCCTTATGAGATGCTATATGGTAGGAGATGCAGAACGCCTGTGTGTTGGGGCAATATTGGCCATAAAGAGTTAGGGAGCGTCGAAGTGGTCGAGGCTACGACTGAGAAGCTGGAAAGGATCAACGCCTTTATGAAGGTAGCTAAAGATAGGAAAAAGTCATATGCTGATAAATGACGTAGACCGATTGAGTTCCAGGTGGGTGATAGAGTTATGTTGAAAGTCTTACCTTGGAAATGTATCATTTGGTTTAGAAAGTGGGGCAAGTTGAGCCAAATGTACATAGGGCCTTTTCGAATCATTGCTCGAGTAGGAGAGGTGGCCTATCGAATGGAGTTACCAGATGAGTTAAGTGGAATTCACCCGACATTCCATGTATCTCATCTGAGAAAGTGTTTAGCAGACATAGATATGATAATACCACTAGAGGATATCGAGGTAAATGAAAGGCTCAACTATGTGGAGCAACTAGTGACGATCATTGATCATAAAGAGAGGAGGTTAAGGAATAAAGTGGTTCCTCTTGTACGTGTATAGTGGAAGCACAGAAGGGATCCGAGTCTACGTGGGAGACAAAGGAGGAAATGAGACAACATTACCCACGATTGTTTGAGGAATAACAGGTTTCGGGACTTGTAACACTCGGTTATTCTTTTAAAGTTATTAAAGAAAGAATAAAGTGAAGTAAAGGAAAGAAAAGCTATTTAACTCAAGGTGAAGGGTTAAAAGTGTCAAAAGGACAAAAACATTGAAAGAGATGGTGAATAAAGGTGATGGCCGCCCATCACTCTCTCTTCACATTCAACATTTGGATTTTCTTTAGAGAGAGAAATGAGAGCTGAAAACAACCAGGTTTTTGTAGAACAAGAGCAGGAAGTTCGAATTCAAAGTAAGAATTCACAATTTTAAGATGTTCTTAACTGGCCTTAGCATCGGTTATATGCTTATGTGTGTCTATGTGTGTTCGGGTGTGGTTTTGGTGGGTTTCTTGGTGGTTGAACTCAATTGCAAACGGGTTTGCATGATGTCATACCTAAGAGGTTGAAAAGGTGAGTTATAGAACCCCTTTTTCACTTATTTTAATCTGCTTTGGGACTAGAAATGCATGTATGAACGTTTTATAAAAGTTGGGTTTTATACCCGTATATGTGTAGGTGCATGTGTTTATGGGTGGGATTTGATTTTGGGCAATGTTTGTGTTTGATGATGTTATGGTTGTGTTTCTATGGCGTAGAATGTATGATTTAACTTAGAACATGATAGGTGATGATTGGGGACTGAATTATGATGTTTAAGTGTGAATTAGTTTGGCCATGTGCCTATACATTGGCCCATGCGCCCAACAGAAATAACTGCCTAATTGTTCCCATGCGCCCAAAACCTCATGCGCCCAAATAGTACTCATGCGCCTAGAAGTAGGCTGAAATTTTCTAAGTGTTCACGCGCTAGGATTCCCATGCGCCTAGGCACTCATGCATCTGCATACTGCCCATGCGCCTAGAATTGCCCAAAAATGACTAAGTGTTGCTCATGCGCCCCAATAATACCAATGCGCCTAAAAGGTTCCCATGCGCCTAAGTGTTCCCCATGCGCATGAAAGGCCATGCGCCTAAAGTCTTAGAATATTTTTCTAAATTGGTGAAAAAGTAAAATGTAGGCTTTGACTTAGGTTCCCGGGGGTAAAGTAAGTTGACTTTTTAAAGTCATAGATGATGTAATGGGCAAACTATGATGATGTATGATTAATGCTTATGCACGATGGTATGTATAATGTATGTTATGATGGTGCCTTTTAAGGTGATGTTTTGTATGTTTATGCGTATGTTGATGTTCCTTATTATGTATGATTATTTTCACGGGGCTTTACGTTGAATGTTAATGAATGAAATGAAAAGTATTATGTAACGTAAAGTGGAAGATAATGTAGAGAGAAAAGAAATGAAAGAATGCATGCATTAATGAATAAATGAAAGTTAGAAAGGCTTGCAAGCAATGTATGGAGGTTCACACCCAATGAGGGTGTTAGCTCAACTGTGTGCGGGTTAGCTACCGCAGAAGGATGCACACTGGGGTCCAATCCTTGTGATTGACCATTTGTATGGGATCCTTGCCGCTTGCCCTAGGTACTGGAGTGAGCTTCATGCATAATGTTCGAGGTCTATGAAAGACCTTATGCCCAGTAACCAGCTTCGTGCATAATGTTCGAGGTATAGCATATGGCATTAGTCCAGAATGAAAGAGAAAAGATAAATGGTGAATGTACTTTCCTTAGTTACTAGATTCAGCTTCGTGCACAATGTTCGAGATCTATGAAAGACCTCAGGCCCAGTTACCAGCTTCGTGCACAATGTTCGGGGTATTGTACATGTCATCGAAAGTAATGTACGTACGAACGAATGTAAGAAAGTATGAATGAAAGTGAATGAAATTAAACGTATGTGAATGATAATGACGTATGATGAATGAACAAAAGTTAACGAACGAATGATGAAGATTAAATGTTATTATCTATGTGTACGTATGATGTGTGATCATGTACGAAAGTAAAGAACGGTATTTAACGAAAGTAAAGTATGTTTTATTTAAAAACTAGAACTCACTCAGTAACGTTGACTTTTTATGTGTTTCCAGTTGGCAGGTAAAGGTAGCTGAGGATGGCACGGGGCGGCTACTTGGCTCTTTTTGGATGGCATTCTTTTGTTTAATGTTTTTGCATTGTAATGCAAACAAACGATCATTTTGGATGGAATTTATAATAAAATGAAAATGTTTATTTTAAAGTTCTATTGTGATAGATTATTTAAGTTTATGTAATTATATCTTTTATGTGTGATGATTATCCAGCTGTAAGCATCCCGGAAATGGGGCCTTACAAAAAGTTAGCTTGACAGAATCCTATTCACAATAGATGTTGCTCAAGGTTGTGCATCTGATGAGCTTCATCTTGATCTCCTTAGAGATGTTTAGAAGGCTGAGGTGATGGTATGGATGGTTGTTGGGTAGGTAGTGGTGTTTGGGTTGTGGATAGTGTTTTTGGTTGAAGGGTAATTAGTTGAGGTGGTTGTGGTGATGAGGTAGGTATGATGGTTGGCGTGAGTTTCAGGGTGTAAGGTTCTAAAGTGGGTTCAGTTTTGATAGGGATGGGAAATGGGAAAGGCTCAGGTTGAGGTTGGGGTTGAGTTTGGGTTGTAGGTTGGGGTTGAGTTTGGGTTGTAGGTTGGGGTTGAGGTGTTGGTTTAAAGATCATCCCCTGTCTCCTTCTGTATATCTCTTTCCTTTTTCCTAAGCGAATGCCAGCCTTGATGTCACTGACATGATGCTGGGGTGTCTTTTTAGACATGGGTCCCACTTGCCTACTACAAAAGCCATGAGCCCAGAGACAATCCTTCATCCAGGCCTTCTAACCTATCTTCTTGGCAGCAATGACCCCAACTTCTTCTTCCTTTCTCTTATTCTCTCTCTTCTTCTCTTTTGCAGTTTTCCTCCTCTCTTTCTCCAGTTGATCCTACTCTTTGTTGAAAAGCCATATGATCATGTCATTGTTGTGTGGGGATAGTTCTTAAAGAGAGAATCCCCTATAGGTTAGGAAAGTTATCTTTCCCTCCTAAGTTGCAGATCAACTTCTTTTTTCTTCCTTTCTCTTTCCTCCTCTAAGGCCAACTGTGCTGCTTCCTCCTCTCTCTCAATTTGTAGCATGGTTGCTTTTCCTAGCTCTACTAACTCCTATAATGGTAGCAGGAGTATATCTTCAATGACAGGTCCAAGCTTAATGAGATCGTCAATGATCTCCACCCTTTTCTTGTTGTTAACTGCCTCCTGGTTGGCTGAAGCTGCTTTGGAGCTAGCAGCTAGCAACTTCCTAGCTGGGAGTCTACCTTTTCTTTTAAGTTTATCAATCCTCTCATCCTCTTAAAGCCCTTCCGTACTCATCTTCTTCTTTCCTTTAACATCTTTGGAAGTGCTAGACATTGGTGGTTCTTGCATTGAGGGTTCAGGTTGAGATATGGTGGAAAGAGATAATGAAGTTATTTGAGCTAGTGGTCGGTTGAGAAAGTCCTCACTATTCACCTCAGATGCCAGATCTAGAATTGCATATGTGATTATTAGATCCTTAGATAAGGAGAACATGCTTTCCGCAGCTTCTATCACAGCTTCGGAAGATTGAAATTGTTCTTACGAGGTTTTGACTTCAGCATCGGAAGTCTAAGGGAATGCACTATCTATCCCAACTATTTATGTTGCTTGGCCATCAGTCCTTATTTCCTCTTTGAAATGAATCTCAGGTTACATTTAGCCCTTAGGTTGACCAACTTCTTCCATAGTGGTAGAAGTTGCAGTTAGCCACTAAAGCTTTTCAGCTCCAAAGAATATCATAGCCGCGTCAGGCCTATGTTGATCTATAGAAGATCTCAATATAAACTTGGAGAAGATCCTGTTGAGATCTCTGAGCATCCATGGGTCCATTTGTAGGACAATGAGGAGGCTCAAGAAAGACTGTTGCTGTAGGAGCCGGGAATCTAGTAGATAAAGAAGTTAAAGCTTGGCTCTATGGTTCCTCTGTTGTTTGTCTCTAAACTCCCTATTTTTGGTAGCATCATCTTGAGAGCTAGATGAGCTAGAGGAAGAGGTCAATGAGACCTGAATAGGTACGTGCCTGACAGATCTCTCAATCTGTTTCTAAGCTAGTTGAGCCTTAAGATTTTCAATCTCAAGTTGTTGAGTGGCAGACGTATCTTCTTTGACTCAAGGCTTGAGAGTTTAGAAAGTAGGTCTTGAATGGTGAGTTGCATACTACCCTCATCTTCTTATGAAGAATCAAGGGGAGATGAAGTAACATACCTTGTATGTTTGTATGTTCACCCTCACCACCAGATGTGGTTTCTTGGCACCCTAGTTTCCCTTGCCTGAGGATGTCTCTTTCAGAGTCATTAAAAGGTATGGTTGCTGTAGATTCAGTCTTAGAGATGGTACCACTAGCCTGAGGATCCAATGAGTTTCCTTTAGTAGTCGCAGTTGAATCTACATGAGTCCCTTCCATATCCGTGGGACTCACCTCAGTTGGTTTTAATTCATGTGTGCTAGAGATAAGAGGTCCCTCTAGGCTCTATTGATATGATAGAGGGTGTTGTGGATCAACTTCATTGCTATTAAGAGACATAATCTCCTCATTAGTTTTGATTAAAAGGTCAGTAAAGAATAGGGAAATGAAGCCGACTCACTCGGGACGTTGGTCAATGTCTATTGGCAATAAGCCTTTGGTGGGGCTGTCCCTTTTTGCATTCTTAGGAAAGCGTTGGGACTCATCTTGAAGGCTTGTGGCTTAGGTTTCGGGCTCATGGAATAAAGACTAAGGATACTCAAATTCCATATTAAGGTCAAATAAGATGGATGGTGAGACCTCTGTCTGAGTGGGAGCCCATGTTTCCACTCTAGTCTTTTTGGTTTGAACAGGAAGGGCTTGCTCAATCAGAGTAGATTGAGCAAGGGTTCGTTTGCATCTCTGATATGTATATTTGATGGGTTGAGCAGGAAGATCTAGCAAAGTAATGGTAGTTGCTGGTTTGGGTTCATCACCTGTGGGGTGAAAAGAGATGTCACTAGGAGCCATTGGCTCAATCATACCTGGAAGAAGTGCAATGGGTCTTCCAGTTAAATTGGTGGACACTCTCTTCAAAATCTTGAAGATGGTTGGCCTCATTTGAGGGAAAACTAGAGTAGCTACACAAATAAGCTTACTCTAGTCCAACTCACAGTTGATTATGTGCTGGGTGAATCTAGTATACAGAATGAATGTGTCCTTTTGAAGGTTCCCCATAAGGTTAGTCAGCACAAACCTTGAGTAGTTGAAGCAGAGGCTCTTCACCAATCCATGAACTAGGCAGCTCAGTTCATATGGGATTTGATCCCATTCACCCAAACTTGTAAGATAAACAATAGAGAACAATATAAAGTAGGAACTTCCAGTTGTAGGAGAAATTGAACTTATACTCTATAGACCTACTCACATCTCCACCATATCCTATTTGGAGATATTTATCATCAAGTTCTAATTTGGGGAACTCTGTTGGAACGCCTTCATCATGGAGCTCTAGATGCTCCCGGATGACTTGTTCAGTAATGACCAAATCCAGGCCATAAATGCTCGACCTAATAACCCTAACTCCGTTTACGAGTACTATATGACCATTCCCCCAAATTTCGTCCATGTGATTCAAGTAAACGGTAGGGTTCACAGTTAGGGCGATAAAGTAGGTAGATTGGGTAAGAAAGGAGATGATGTCTGAAAAGTCAACATCCTTGGTAGAGTCAAGGAGTGCGACTTGGTTATGTTGAGGGTTCAGTGCCATTGTAAGAAAGAAGGTGAGGAAACGAGTTTGAGCAGGGTGAATTTAGGGTGATGAAAGAAGGTGATGAAACAAGTGAAAAGTCGGTATTATTTAATTGGGTGGAATAGCGGTTTTGGGGTTTTGGATGGGTGGGGTTAAGATGTGATAGTGGCGTTAAGGTTAAAAGCATTTAAAAGATTCTGATATCATTAATAAAATCTTTACTTTTCACTGTGTCGGGGCCAAAGATTTCTGTTGCACAATAAGGTTTTCTTCTTAGTATAAAGGATTTCTTAGGGTAATTTTCTTCCGAAGGTACTCTTCTTCTTAAGCCAAATTTTTTACTTCTGAAGGTAAATTTCTTACTTTAGAGAGCAAAATATGCCCACCGAATGGAGAGTTTTATATGATTCGGAGTAGATCTGATACGCAATTAATCGCTTCTTCCAAAACTAAAAACTCTTCCGAGTAAAAGATTTCCCTTGGACAAATTTAGCTTCGGAAGATATGAAAAGAATCTTCTGAAAGTTAAATTCTCTTTGGAAAAACCCATACTTAAGAAAATTTAACCTAATGTATCAGGTCTTAGATTGTTATAACAAAAGACATTAGACATTTCAAAAAGGTTTTCAAGTGAGATAGACTAATCAATGTTTATCATCCCAATAGTTGTAATGAGATATTTAAATATTTGTTCATAAAAAGCTTTAGTAAACAAATCAGTATATTGTTCATTTGAATCAACTTTGATTAGTTTGATCAAGTTTTTCTCATGAATATCTCTAATGAAGTGGTAACTAATATCAATGTGCTTTGTCTTTGAGTGCTTCACAGGATTTTCAGTAATGGAGTTTTTTTTTATTATTATTATTTTTTTTTTATTTTTAGCATCAGTCTTTCATTTTCAGACTTTCATCTTCAATCTTTTTCTTTCATCTTCTTAATCATCATCTTCTTGAAGAGGGTGTGTTGCAGCTTCATCACCATCGTTATCATCATCATCTAGTAAAGCTACCTCATTGAGCTTATCTTCAACCTTTAACTCAACAATCTACAAAAGATTAGAGAATGAGGTTAGAAATTTCTTGTTCGTGTTCACTGTTCATTGAAGAACCGTGAATCTTTGACTTTCTGTTAAAGATCGATTTGATTCATGTTTT